>VWZE01005607.1:26776-40008 GCA_013396675.1 Eubucco bourcierii | reverse complement strand
ATCGGCCAGGAGGGTTAGAAGAAAAGTGGTTAGTGAGGATTAATCAGCAGAGGAGCCAGAGCCCAGAAGCTGCTAGATCACCCCAACAGCTCCTGTTCCAGCAAGCGACAAAGAGAGACTGACTTATCTATTGTTTTGGTTAGTGTTCCCAAACAATTCTCCAGCAAGCATTATGAGTGAAGTAGACATCATGATGTTTTCCTTTCACAACCTATAGTGTAATTTTCTCTATTAAAATATTCTAATTAGCCTCAAACCAGCACAGCTGGTTAATGACCCCAGTCTGTGAAAGTCTTGCAACAGCAAGAGTAAAATCTTTAGCTTTACAATCAATACACCATTGTAAAAGTAATTGTTGTACGACCTTCACAAGGGCTTCCATCCTCCCTGTTGGTCCTGGGCCAGGAACATATACGACCTTCACGAGGGCTCCTCCTCGTTGGTCCTGGGTCAGTCGGCACCTTTTCTTCCCATGACCCAGTTGCCATTCACACAATTTCAGGAGAGTTTCCTGATTCTGTCCATTTTCCTGGGTTTTGCCCAAGTTCCTGGGTTTCGGCACCACTTGTTGCCTACCACGTAGGCGTGGTGACCTGGTTCAGAAACGGCACAGCGACCACTTATTGGTTGCGTGGTCCATCAGCATGCAGACACCAATGTGGTGGATGGCAAATGGTGTTTATTCATAGGTGACATGGTTTTATATAGCTTGAGTTTACATCACTTCTGTCTGCTTATATAATAACTAGGCGCTACTGGTTAATAGGGAGGGACCCTATCTTTCCGTAAGCACGATATCTTCCGGTCACCAGACCCTGACTACCACAGATGGTCAACCTACTTCAGTTCTTTTGAAAAGTGTCAGGGAACTGCAGAGTGGCAGAAACAAACGCAAAAATGCCAGAAAGATAGCTGACAGTTCTTCAGCTCCCCAGAGCAACTGCAATTATTCTAATAATTGCAATTTCTCTTACCACAACACCAATCATTGTGTGCACCCAACATGCCATGTTCAGCATTAGGGGTGCCCTGCTTCCAGTCAGAAGGAGGAGAGGGATAGTGGAGAGAACCAAATCTATTGGAATGTATTCATTAGGTGGCCTGGTAGTTCAAAAGTTTGGAAATACAGGGCTTTAGTTGATGGAGGTGCTCAGTGCACTCTATTGTCATTGAATTGCAAAGGGACAGAGTCTATAACTGTTTCTGGAATCACTGGTGGATCTCAAGAGTTGACTAAGTTGCAGGTTGAAATAAGTTTAACTGGTAAAGAGTGGAAGAAGCATACTATTGTGACTGGTCCTGACATGCCTTGCATTCTGGGAATTGACTTTTTGAGACAAGGTTGTTTCAAAGATCCTAAAGGTCACAAATGGTCTTTTGGAATAGCATCTGTAAAGATTGAGGATGGTAAATTGAAACTGTCCGTTAGACCTGAACTTTCAGGTAAATCTGCAGTTGTGGGACATCATGACATAGAGGATGTGAAACTGCCAATTGCTACTGAAACTGTGCACCACAGACAGTACAGAACTAACTGTGACTCTTTGTTGCCCATTCATCAGCTGATTCGCCAACTGGAGAGTCAGACTGTCACTGAGAAAGCTCATTCACTTTTCCACAGTCCAACCTGGCTTGTGTGCAAACCTAACGGAGACTGGCGTCTCACAGTAGATTTCCGTGCCCTCAACGAGGTGACTCCACCCATGAGCACAGCTGTGCCAGTCCATCATTGCTCTGTGCTCAGGTTTGCTGTAGAATCATCTTTGTGACCTTCTGCTGGGGGAACATTTTCAGCCCTAGTGATTCACAGTGCTGTTTATCGGTATCATCTACTGAACCTAGCAGTGAGACAATTTCTGCAGCTGTTAAGAGGCAGGGAAGTGGAAATTCCTTGTTCCTCAAGGAGTAGTGTGTGAAGCAGTGATGCTGCCTCCACATCTGTGTTCATCACAGCCCATACTCACCATCGAGACAGCACCAGCACAACAGAGCCAAGCCTCACTGGTCTGTGGAACAACCTCAGGACTCAAGGAGTCATTAATGACTGTTTTGTGTTAATAATATTTAACAGTCAAGGCAGCAGTACCAGGCAGATTGCCTGCAGGTAATGAGTTTTACTGGAAGCTGCTGGTTGCAACCACAGTGTCAAACACCTTTGGGAGGGAGCTGCTGTCTTTGGGTAGCTCCAGGATAGGTAGATGCGTGTTGGAAAGGTGTGAGCCAGGATGAGTAAATCATTTCAGCCAAATGTAGTTAGTTGCTAATGCAGTCAAATCTTTGCAGAATGCTATGCTGTGCCTGCTGGTATGACTCTATCTAGTCCCAGTATGTGAAGATGACAAAATACTGGAACAAGCTGCCCGGAGGAGTTGTGAAGTCTCTTGCCCTGGAGCCTTTCTAACCCCACCTGGATGTATTCCTGTGTGCTCTGCCCTGGTGCCCCTGCTGTGGGAGGAGTTGGACTGGATGCTCTCTGAAGGTCCCTTCCAGCCCCTGGAATTCTGGGATTTGGGGATTTTGTGCACACTGTGATATTTCATGATTGAAGTCATGATGCAGGTGAAGTTGTGAAAATCCTAAAGGGAAGGGTCTGTCCATTCCAGTTGACCTGAAAATGTTCTGCTGAATGCTTTGGCACAGGCTCTGAAATGAAGGGCAGAAAGGTGTTGGTGCTGCTATTGGTGTTGACTGATGCTGCGTTCCTGGGCACTCAGTCCTTGTCAAGGAGCTTTGGCCTAGATTCTCATGATCCTGAAGATGTCCAGGGGTTTATTATCCCAATATGAAGAAAGATTGCATTAAAATGAGAATGGGACAGCCCAAAGCAGCTAAGTTAATGAGAGGAATGAAAGAGCTTGTAGGGAGGGATGAAAGAGATGTTATTGCCTGCTGGAGGGAGAAGAGCTGAGCCTGAATAATGACACCAAAAAACACTTCACAGTTATTCAGTCTGACTCATCCCAATGGCCAGGAGATACCTTCCTCTTGGGAATGAAACAGCAGAAGGTGTTTCAATTAGCTGTGGGTGGGTTTGAAAATGAGGCAAAATCACAAAAAAAAAAAATTAGCAAGATGTGAAGACTTCATTCAGCAGCTTTCGAGGACACCCACCAGCATGGGCATGATGCTGCTGTGTCCCTGCTCCACTGACGATCCGTAGAGACTAATCGTATTGAAATGAAGACCCCATAAAGTGAGATGTAGTTCACATTGTGGGGTATGGAACTCCAAGACAGTTTTAGACCCCTGAAAATCAAATGTGCTCCCAAAAAAATACTGTGTCTGTGGAAGGAAGAGGTAGGGAAGTGAAAATTGTAGCTTCACTGCCACCCGCAGAAAACTGGCAAGGTTTTTGAGCCAAGAGCATTCACAAGCTGCTCATGGAGGCTCCACAAGGTGGAAGGAATCTCGAACAAGTTCCTCTGCTTTGGTTTTGCTTCTGCTGTCCTTTGGGTGCACATGGGCTCTTCACACGCTTCAAATCCCTGCTCAGTTTAACCAGAGGAAATACGAATCCCATGGCTCTCTTCTCTTCTGCTGCAGGGCTGGCACTGATGTGCAGGGCTGCTACTGAAGTGCAGAACTGCTCTGCAGTGGGATCCATCACCACAAGAGCTGTTTCAGTGCTCTGCAAACAGAAGATGTAGTTGTGGGCAGAGTGCAGAGGAGCCTGTGGCAAGAACTGTCCTTTTGCATTGGCACCATCCTGTACCTCCAAACACTACGGACTTGTTTTCCAGCATTTCCTTTCCCAGGGCTGTGTGGGCTCTGCATTGTCCCTGGGGTACCACAGTCTGCTTTCACTAGCTGGAGGTGGGAGAGTTTCTCTGGAAACAATTTTCACTTGTTTCAATTTACATCTTATCCCTGTGTTGCTCATTTTCCTTTACAGTTCTGTATTTTGTTAGGCGATGTTTTTGTGTACTTGTTTGTTTGATGGGTGTAGTAATTCTGCAGTCAAGGATCTTCTTCAGCTGGCCTCTGGGGTCTTTGAATACTGGGTCAGACGAGATGTGAGCCAGTTCACATCTCATCCTAAGATACTTTTCACCTGGTTTCTAAATCTTCTAACCTTCTCATTTCACCTTATTTGAACATCCCTCCCAGCTTGAAGTCTTTCAGATTAGAATAAAGAGTAAAAAGGGAAAGTGTAAAATTGAGAGAAAGACATCTAAAGAGCTACCCAAAGCCACTGTGCTGTGACTAGGTCACAGCATCACAGAATCACAGGATGTTAGAGGTTGGAAGGGACCTCCAGAGATCACTGAGGTGCTCTGAGCTGCCAATGTCTTTGGTCATAAACCAGAGTTGTGGTGTCCAACTTTGCTTGACATGGTCACTGCCTGAGTATTGGACCTTGTTTACCCTACATTGGTTGATCTGCAGCCATGGCACTGGTGGGAGGCTCTATACCTGGAGATGTGCTGGAGCTAAAGGCAGGGACACTTCTCTGTTGAATTGGGATGCTTTGCCCTTCAAGTAATCTCTGAATTCACCAGAGGCATCTCTATCAACACTGACAGTGCTCAGAAATACTTCTGCATCTTCTGGAGAGCTTCTGCCAGCCTTGGTGATCCATGTGGGCACTGGTCCACCTAGCTGGATATGTGAGCAAATCCAAGTTAACTAACCAAGTTTGCTAACTGCAAAATTGTAAGCTGAACTTTCTCAAACCTGCTTGGTATGTTTATCTCAACAGCCAAGGGCACAGGGTATAGCAGCTGCAGAAGAACTACCATAACAACCTGGAATTAATGCATAACAATGGCTAACAACTAGAAGATTCAAGGCAAACAGAAGGCGTTCTAACAGATAGCAATGCATCCAACTATTTGGTTTCTCACAGCGCGCCTTAACAAATTAGACCAATTACACAATTCCATAAGAGTTTGTACCTGGGCGATTTGAGCCAGCTGGTTGGGTCAAGACCTTGTCCCTTAAATGGTTTGTCCAATTGATTTTGTAATGGGCTGGCTTGAACAGTCAGTTAGAAAGGTATAAAAACGCATGTTCATATTGAATAAGGGGAAAGTGGCATTGCTTGAATCACATTGGTCTGTGTGTGGCTCTGTGTGGATCTCCTGTCAGTTGGTTCCGTTCCAAGACTCCCCTGTACCAGGCACCAGTAGGCCTCCTTGTTTCAGATCCAGGAATCTCTCTTCAAACAACACTTTCCCAGTGACATTACTGAACTGTATAACAAGGGAGGAAAAGAAAACACTAAGAACTGATCTTGATGCATTTCACTAAGAGGATGCCCTGGCTGCTTTTGAGTGATACAACCATTCTGGGTAGTGGCATGGAGGGGCTGAAGCATGCAGAGCCAGAGTGAACAGGCTGATGGGGAGAAAGCCTTTCAGTGTTGCTGACTATGCAGCACTGAGCCGCGTTTTGTTTGCTTCCATTTGGTTGAAAAATTTAAATGACCATTTTGGGGACTGGAACCCAGTAATGACAAAACTGATTTGCACTTTCTACTGGAAAAATGCCTGCCCATTTCCACTGTGCCCAGTTCAACCTCAGTTGGGAGGTGCTAACCAGCTGTCCCTGCCTATGGCAGGGGGTTGGAACTAGATGATCCTTGAGGTCCCTTCCAACCTTACCATTCTATGATTCTATGATTCTATGATTCAGTCATGCCCACTGAAGCTCTGCATAGTCTTCTCCTTCTGCCTCCCTTTTCTTTCCCGTAAAGTTCAGCACTGGGGTTCAGGAGAGGAATTTCTTCCCAGCAAGGGAAGTAAAGAGCAGAGCTTGTTGATAGCTTTCTTGGCATGGATCTGAGGGGTGTAGTTGGTGAGACAAATAGAAGCCCAAAGACAGGAGTGCCAAGGCTGTAGCTGTCCTCAGGGCTCCCCAGGCCTGTTGCAGTGTTCTCAGGCAGTGTCTGCAAACCCCTCTGGCACAGCCTGTGCTGTGCTGTTTGTAAATGCTTCTGTCAGCAGCTTTCTCTTTGTTTAGCTGTTTTGGGAGTGGTTCTTTGCTTTCATTCTTTCATGAGTTGGGCTGCTCCTGCCTGACCAAATATTTGCATTTCATTATTCATTATTTGCAATTCCTGTGTGAATGTTGGTAATTGGAGGTCCTCTCTTCTCTTTTTCCAAGTTCCTCAGGAACTGGAGGCAATCCAGGGTAGTAGGTGTTCCACTCCGTGTCAGACAGCTGCACAGAGGGGTTCAGCTCAGAAATGGCTATGGAATGACAAACAATCAGGGATGAGGTGGAGGAAGGTCCAGAAAGGTTATGGTATCTCCTTCTCTGGAGACTTTCAAAGCCAACATGGACATGTTCCTGCATGCCCTGCCCTGGGTGACCCTCCTGTGGCAGGGGGGTTTGATGGCATGATCTCTGGAGGTCCCTTCCAACCTCTAATGTTCCATGACTTTGTGATCATGGAACAGGGCAGTGGTCTTAAAGATAAATATTTGTGGAAAAATATTTCCTGAGGAGAAAAGCATTCCTGAGTACTTGGTAGTAGCAGTGGGAGCATCACAAGTGGATTGTTTCAATCCCATCCCAAAACAGAGAAGTTACTCAGTGGCAAGCAGAGAGAATGGAAACTGGGTCAACTGGAGAAGGAAAAACATGAAACCATAACAGGAACATTTACAGATGTAAAAAGGGAGGGCAGTGCAGGAAAAGAAAAACAATCAACAGGGGAGACTGGGAAGTCCTTCTTCAGGCATACAAGAGGAAGGCGAGGGAGAAAAATTGTCTACTGCTCAGTGGGTAGGGAAAACTCCCAGGGAGGACACAGAGCAAAATGTTTAATGTCTTTCCTCTGTCTTCACAAGGCGCTGGGCTGCTCAGACAGCTGACAGGAGAGCCAAAGCTGTGGGAATCTAGATGAGACAGGGAAAAGTAACGAAGTTGCTGAAATTTGTGATTTCCACATTATCTCCATCTGACACAATTCAGCCCAAAGTGTTTCAGGCAGTTCTGAACTGTCTGAATTGTCAGTTCCTGTCTCCAAGAGCACCTGGATGAGGAGTTGGTTTCTGGAGGCCTGGAAAAGACCCAATCATTGTCTAGAAGGAAAGATAACCATAGGGGCATGGGAAAAATTAGGATGAGGGACCTCAGGAGGCTCCTTGTTCTATCTCTTGCTCAAAGCAGGGTGAGCTGCAAGACCAGAACAATTTGGTCAGGGATTTATTCTGATTGGTCTTGAAAACTTCCAAGGATTCAGCCTGCACAGCCCCTGGGCAACCTGCAGTTGTAACAGTGCTGAGATTTTTGTCTGGCACCTTTGGAGGTTCCCAAACCCAATCTTTATTTCTGTGATAATTTGAAAATGCTTCATTTTCTGTCTAGAATTTCTGACTTTGTGATTTTATTTTATTTATTTCTATTTTTGCATAACAGCCATCGATGGGTTACATGAAAAAACCCAACCTTTCCAGGGGGAGTTTGCAAGGTGCAGCCTCCATCTCTCAGAGGTGACCAGACTGGATCTGTTCCTCTGCAGCTGCAGACACTTGTTTGAAACTAAAATACAAACCCAAGTGCTGCATCCAGCAGATTTCTGGCAGAAAGAGTTTAAAACAAAGCAAGAAACCCCACAGTTTTCTCTGAAGTCAAAGGAACAGGCAAGTTGGAGGCTAATTTTTCCCCCCTTTATTTTGAGAACTACATAAATAGGCACCAAGTCCATCTTGTGCTGGATCCAGTACAGAGCAGGGCAGAGAAGTTGGAGAAGGGTCTGGAGCAGCTGGGCTGTGAGGAGAGGCTGAGGGAGCTGAGGGTGTTGAGGCTGCAGAAGACGAGGCTGTGGCCAGAGCTCCTTGCTCTCTGCAGCCGCCTGTAGGGAGGGGGCAGTGAGGAGGGGGCAGTCTCTGCTCCTTAGTGGCAAGGCACAGGAGCAGAGGCGATGGTTCCAAGCTGCCCCAGGGGAGGCTCAGGCTGCAGCTCAGCAACTCTTTCTGCCCTGGAAGGCTTCTCAAAGCTTGGCACAGGCTGCCCAGGGCAGTGCTGCAGTGCCCATCCCTGGAGGGCTTCCAGCAGCTGTTGCCCTGATGCTGAGGGACAGGGCACAGTGGTGCCCCTGCAATGCTGGGTGCAGGATTGGGCTGGCTGAGCTGGGAGGGCTCTGCCAAGTGGATGTGTTCTATGATTTGTGATCCTGTGTGGTACCAGAGGCAGCAGGAGAAAGCCCTTCCAAGATGATCATTCTCTGCAGCAATCCCTGCTGGCACCTCTGCAGTTTGTCTCCCCAGGCAGCAGAAGCTGCTTGTCTTGCTTCCCTCTCACTGAGTTTGTTTCCAAATAGTGCTGAGAAAACAAGGGAGGTCCTTTGCCTGCATCCTGCTGGGACTGACTCCAGCTGCTCCCCCAGCAGCAGAAGCTGGCCATCTTCCAGCCTGCCAGGATTTCATCCGCAGTGAATGAGCTTGTGCTAAATGACAGCAGCTGTTGCAGATTATTCTGGTTCTATACCCCCCTCACTCAGCAACAGCAGGGATCCCCACTGCCTGGGCCTTCTGCCCTAGCAATTGTGGGAGCTTTGAACCCTCTCAATACCCACTTGGGCTGTGCTCTGTAGGCTCCGTTCTCATTTTTTGCCCAGCTCAGTCTACTTTCTGATTTAGGCAGCTGCCCCAGAATGCAGGCAACTTTTTGTTGCCTTTACACTGCTAGCATGGATGTCCCTGAGCAAAATCAGTTCTTTAACCCCTGTATAGTAGAATTGTGGGCACTCTGCAGCTCCTCTCAAGTCTCTCTCCACTTAGGCCTGCCTGAGAGGGGATTTACATTCTGCACTGTCCTACATCTCAAGAGCCTCTTCTCAGCAGTGATAGCATCTGGGGTTTAGGGAGATGTGGTCCTTGCCCCATCAACAGCTGAAATTCTTTACAGAAAGGGTGGTGAGATGCTGGAAAAGGTTCCCTAAGGAGGCTGTGTCTATGTCCATGGCAAGGATTTGGAACTAGATGATCTTTAAGGTCTCTTCCCACTCAGACCATTCTATGAATCTGTAAATCTATGGATGTTCCTACTGGACATCTGATCATCCCACATTGACCTGTTTGCTCCTCAACAACTGCACTAGGGCTGGACTTGATGATCTGAAAGGTTTTCTTCAGCCTAAACAATTGTATGATTCTGCCTAGGGACTCAGGACAGCCCTCACACACATGCAGAGGGGCTGCAGCCTGTAACTCAAGTAGAGCAGTTGTGGTTTATCCTCTCATCCCATCACTGCTGCCAGCCCTGCCACTGCTTTACCACCTCTTGTCCATGCAGCATTTCCTTCATTGCCTCCATCACTCCCTATCAACCTTTCCCAAGCTCACTCTCTTTTCTTTCAAGAGCCACACACTCAGCATTTCAAAGTCTGTTGTCACTGCTTCTCTGTGTAAGGAGCTTTTCTGAGGAACAGAGAAATGTCAAAGCTGCTGACGAGAGGTGCAGTGAAGCCCTAGGCAGTGTTATACAGTCTGGTACTTCAGGGTCTATTCAAATCCATCTTGCCATACAACTCGTTATTCTTTCCAAAGCAGTTGGGCTCTTTATTTATTTAGTGAGAGTGAAGAATTAATTCCCCCACTGACTAGCAGGAGACCAAGGATCCCCACACACAGCTGAGCCCCTGCACTTCATTGTGTGCTGGTGAAATTGTTTTCATCCATTCTGGAGCTATTGCACTTCATTTCTCACCAATATATTTTTATTTATATATAAAATAAAAACGTGACAGCACATGGAATGCTATGAGGTGGAAGAATTTATAAATTACTTGTATACAGCAATCCTGCTGTGACTGAATTCCTCTGGACTTAACTGGTGCACAACCAGAGACACGCAAAACGTGGGTGCTGGGAACAGGTTGTGGTCCTCTGGAGGGGGCATGTTGGATTTTCTTTGTCCTAGAAATCATTTCTTGCGTACAGGAACCACAGTTCCTTGGAGGCGGATTATGTTAGACCATAATTTTTGCTCTTAGAGCCTTGCAGGTTTGGGGAGCACACTGAGGGGACCCCTCAGACTGTGACTCAGCACAGAGAAAGCCTTCAGCCCTCCTGCACATCCAGGTCTCCTGGCAGAGGTGGGAATCACTTGGAGATGTCTTGGCACAGCATGATATATTTCTGCTGTAGAACTTGGGCCTCAGCAAGTTATGGTGGGACTGCTGACCTGGAGACTCTTCATGTGCTAAGACAAGACCTCTGAACCCAGGACAGGGAGGAGAGGTCTGGAGGTCAGCCAAGACCTTCATTGTAGGTGACAAGAGTTGCTTCTCCTCACGGAAGCAACAGGGATAGTCTTTTTCTGGAGGCTTCCATTTGCTGCCTGCCAAGACTCTACCATCAGTGCTTGTGGGAATGAAAATAAGGGAATGGTGCAGGAATTCCAGCATTAGAGGACAGATTTTTCTCATGAAGTTCAAAATGCCATGCAGAGTTTCTGATAAATGTTCGTATCCTGGGGCCTGAAGCGTTTCACTCTTCTTCCTGATTAATAATTTCAGAGGAGTTCTTCCAAAGTTGCTGTATTTCATTTTTCTGGAATAATTACCTTGAAGGGTCTTGTTCCTCAGCTTTGGGAGATTCTGAGACAGGACTGAATGAATCCACAGTCCAGACAGGACTGGCAGAAGCGTACCCTGATGATGCATTTCCAGGTAATGTGTCCCGGCTTCTGCTCCTACATGATCCCCCTCCAGAGCAGGACACTGCTATCTGGTCCCTGGAATGAAGTGGTGAAGGAGATGGAAATAAGCCTTACTCTCCTCACCCTCCCTGTGTACCAGTGCTCCTGACAGTGGTGGGGCAGAGATGTTTCTGGAGGCGTGTGTGCTGGGTCCCCTTTCCCAGAACGTTGAGGAGAAGGCAGTTGAGAAGGAAGGATCCAAAAGATGCTTTGGGGATTGGATTTTTTAGCAAAGAGGAATATCTCAGAATCCCAGCATGGTGGGGTTGGAAGGGACCTTTGGAGGTCATTGACCCTCCTGCTAAAGCAGGGGCACCCACAGCTGCTTGCCCAGGTCACCAAGGACTCCAACACCCTCACATCAAATGAATTTATCTTCCTCTTCTCATGGAATCTCCTGGTTTCAGTCTGTGCCCCTTGCCCCTTGTCCTGTCCCTGGTGCTACTGACAAGAGTCTGGCCCCAGCCTCTTGCCCCCCACAGCTCCTTTAGCTCTTGCTGGTCATTGCTCAGATGCCCCCTGGGGCTGCTTTCTGCAGGTTCCCAGCCCCAGGGCTCTCAACATTTGCTCCTCACAGAGCTGCTCCAAGCCCCTCAGCAGCTTTGCAGCCTCCCCTGGATTCTCTCCAGCAGTTCACTGTTTCTCTAGAACTGGGGAGCCCAGACTGGACCCAGGACTCCACAACACACTGCTGGTTCACTTCTTGTTCCCCAGCACTCCTAGGTTTTTCTCTGTGGAATTACTTCCCAGCAGGTCCCCCCTTACCTGTCCTGCTGCAGGGGGTTATTTCTCCCCAGGGGCAGGACTTCCCACTTGCCCTTGCACTTCATGAGGTTCTCTGCCCAAAATTCCAGCCTGTCCATGTCTCTGGACAGCAGCACAGCCTGACAGGCTGTCAGCCACTCCTAGTTTTGAATCTTCAGCAAACTTGCTGAGGTTCCACTCTGTGAATTCATCCCCCTCACTGATCAAGTTGAACAGGACTAGACTGAATGTGGGAGATAGAAAGATGTGGCTACCGTGTCCTATTCTGCACAAACAAGCGGAGATTTCCAACCAACAAATCACCATTGGATGTGCTTTGTGATGGCAAGAAAAAGACCTGAAAGTGTAAGAAGATGACCTATCAGCAGTCTGGGACTGAGAATTTCTCAGCTTGGGAAGTCAGTAAACTTTTTCATAGACTTTGTGACATGACCATGAGGACCACTGCAAGCTAGTGCCCAAGGACCACAAAGCAGGCAGGACTCTTAGAGAGTGGGATCCATTCTCTGTGTGGTGATCCATTAACCTTATTCAAACCCAGGTACCCAGTGCGCCCCTAAATGGAACAACCACCAGAGTTGCTGCCTCTAGTTAATCACACCCCAAATTAATTAGCAATCATGATAAGCTGATGGCTCTGCCAGGTCTCTGAAGTTCTCTGCTTAATGTTTTATTGCTGTCATTAATGTAGTGGAGCCCTGAGCTAATAACCATTTTTTAATGGTCACATCATCTTGATGGAGTCATTAGGAAGTGATGGGAGCAGGGGGATTATGATGGTTTGGGAGTAACCTGCTCCCCACACTCTGTAAAATGACCCAGACTAGAACTCAGCCGGCTGGAAGTTAAAGAAGCTCTATTTACAGCTCAGCACAATGTACAAGCAGATATATACACTATATACAGAATATTTACAGAAATGTACAAATTAAAGGTAATACAGAAACACAACTCCCCTCCCAGAAATCAGAGACCCCAGGAGGGGCTCACAACCACACTTCCACCTTCTCCCCAGCCCTATGCCTTAACCCCAAGGTTTGCCTTATGTGCAAGGTGAGTTTGGAGGATCGGCCAAGGGGGTTAGAAGAAAAGTGGTTAGTGAAGATTAATCAGCACAGAGGAGCCAGAAGCTAGACTGCCCAAGCTGCTGTGCCCCCAGAGAGAGACAGAGACTGCCTTATCTAATGTTTTGAGGTTTTTTTCCCAAACATCTCAGCAAACCTGTGAGTGAAGTAGACATCATCATGTTTTCCTTTCACAGTCTATAGTATAGTTTTCTCTATTAAAATATTCCAATTAGCCTCAAACCAGTACAATCCACCCCTGGCTATTTCACTCAGAGCTTTACTGAGAACCATTCATCTAATCTAACACAGTATTTACAATAATGAATATTACAAGTTCAGTTCACACTTCATTCCGGCTATCTCAGATGTAGGTGATTCAAAAGCTCAGAAAACAGGAAACGGTTTGTCTCCTCACAGATGAGATGACAACAGGAACTCCCAGGCGACACTGGGTTTGTGCTCACGTGCTGTAGATTCTCTTGTAGATTCTTTGGACACCAGGTATTAAATACCTAAAACAGAAAACTCCTAACAGCTTGTATTATACACTCTGAATTTAAACTTTCTCAGCTAGGGTTAGATTTCTCTGTGGAATACACTGGATTTCATCATTCTCCTGCATTACCCAGTATGTGTGACCAGGACCTTCAGCAGACACCACCCCTCGGACAGGGTTCCCTTCGCCCGAAGGAGAAAATACCCAAACAGATTTCCCTAACAGATTCTTTTCATGTACAACAGGAACTTTAT
>VWZE01005606.1:370019-423698 GCA_013396675.1 Eubucco bourcierii | reverse complement strand
TCCTTTCCTTTCCTTTCCTTTCCTTTCCTTTCCTTTCCTTTCCTTTCCTTTCCTTTCCTTCCCTTTCCTTCCCTTCCCTTCCCTTCCCTTCCCTTCCCTTCCCTTCCCTTCCCTTCCCTTCCCTTTTTGACAACTTATTAAATATTAAAGAAAGTGAAATTCTACAACTTTTTAGGTCTCTCTCTATAGCCAAGTCCTGTTGGCCTGAGGGATCAATCAATGAAAGAACATTACCCAGAAATGCTGAACTCATGCTATCCTGGATAATCTATATTTCAAAAATGAGACAGAGCTCTTAAATGACCTGCACATGGATTTGATCTGCTCCTCCCTTTTAACTTGCACTTCAGTAGCCTGGCTTTAAAAAAATTAACTGTTTCAGTAATGTGGGAGTCCTTTCATTCCTACAGTCTTCTGATTAGTTCCAATAAAACTGGATAGTAATAAAGTTAAAATCCATTAGTGGGTACAAGACACACAACAGAACTCATGCTTGTATTAAAAAAAATGTAGAGCCATTACAGCCTCCTGTGCAAGTTTGAATTTAGCACAAATAGCTTTTTTTTTCTTTTTTTTTTTTCCTTTCTTTCTTTTTAATTTAAGACCTCAGCAATGTGAGTTTTGTTTCCCATGTAATACTATATAACTCTTCTGGCGGAGTACTGCAGTGACTCAGAATAAGGCTGTGGACAGAGGCACTTAAATAAGAGTTAGACAGATTGCCAAGAGCTAAGACTTAATTTACGTGCAAAGTGGCACAACAGGAGTGCATCCATGAGGGGAGGTGTTTGGCACTGAGGACCACTGGTCCGTATTGTCTGTGTTAGGACTGGGAGGGCAAGTTCAGGAGCATTGGATCAGCGTGAGCAGATGTGCTTGAATGAGTGAATCACTCTGTGCTTCC
This sequence comes from Eubucco bourcierii, assembly GCA_013396675.1. Classification (NCBI taxonomy): domain Eukaryota; kingdom Metazoa; phylum Chordata; class Aves; order Piciformes; family Ramphastidae; genus Eubucco; species Eubucco bourcierii. Next base: position 422,794 of record VWZE01005606.1, on the reverse strand, counting down.
TCAGAGGAGACATTGCAGTTTGGTTTCACTCAGAATGATCCAGGTTCTATGATGGTGCAGCACCCTGATGCAGCTCAACGGCTTGTGCAGGAGCTCAACCTCACATCTGATGCCACTGCACAAAGTGGTCCAAAACATCTCTTCAATTTCTGGTTTGTAATGGTGCTTTCTGGTCATTAAATTTAACTCTTGGTAACACAGCACAGCTCTGAGATCAGCTCTGGTCAAACACTGTGCGTGCACCAACTCTGCTCCCTCAGCCAGGAAGGAGGCATGACCTGATGGGCATTCTCAGACACCCAATACCCAGCAGCAGAGTCAGGTCCCATAAAAAAATTACTTTTTAAAGTACAGTATGTGGAGTAGTCTCTGCTTTTCTGAGCCTAGTGCCCAGGAAGGGTGGTCAGCCCAGCCCAAGGGAGTCAAACCCTCACCTCTCTCATTGCTAGGCAGCCACCAGGGCTGCAAGCAGCATTTGCCCAGGCCTTCAGCATCCCTGGCTGAGGAGAAAAGTGGCTCTGGCTTTCCCTGTCTCTGCTTGAGTGCCCTAACCACTAAACACCCATGTAAAGGGACAGACAGCCCCACGAGCCCCACCAGCAGCCAGGCTGTAAAAGGAGGACAGATTAACAGGGCGCATAGATGAAGTACAAAGCTCTGACAAGTGCTTGGATCAGAGGGTTTCCTCACAGGAAAAACATTAGACTTTCTCCTCCTGAGGAGTAATTGCAGGCCTGGCAGGTGTGCCTGGTGCTTGAAATAAAATAAAAAATTCCATGGCTGCACTTCTCAGTGAAGTCCTCTTTTCCTGGATGAAAATCAATTAACTCTTCATTGTGCCTTGAGGCTAACAGACAGGAAAGAGATTAACAACAGGAAAAGAGACCTGAGCTTTATTGTGCAGCAGCACAGGGCTCCCCAGGCTCGATCCACTCCATGACTCCTCTAACCCAGGGTCCTGTCTCCGCTGTGAAAGTCCGAGGTGTTTAAGCACATGCTTAACTTCAGGCATGGGAAGGTTTTCAGCAACCTGATGTAAGCCTGGCAGTCACCTTTTCTCCTTCCCCCATCTCAGATGGGAGGTGTATACCTAATTGTTTTCTACCCCTTTGAACATTTCCACTCCACCAGTGAAGAACTACTGAGCTTAGCCCTTCTAGAGTAACTGCTCTGCCAGGGAAACTGCTTGTTATTCCTCTCTCATCTAGTGCTGCCTTTTATTCTTGGGAATGAGGGCTTGTTTGCGTGCTTAGGGGAAAAAGCCTTCTAGAAATCCCATTTAAGATGCTGCTAACCACTTAGGTAGTGGTCTTACCTTTTCCAGTCCTATTAAGTTCTTGGCTGTGTCACATCTGGTTAGGTACTGTTAAAAAAGTATATGTTGCATTGATTGCCTTTCATTTTTTAATTAAAATAGAGGATAATCAAACGTGGTATTCCACCTTTATGTTAGACATGATACTCCACCCTACTATTAGCTGTTAAATTTGTCTTCTCCTTAATGTAGATCCTCTCAAAATAAGAAGTATTTACATGCTCCTTATCACCTTTAGCTGTTTCCAAACTCTCCAATTTCTGTTATGCCATCTTTAAGACACAGCAACAAAAGAATCCTCTTGAGATTCATATCATGCCATTACAATAGTCCCTGGCTCAGTTTCTGTTCTTTTCTTCATTTAATTTTTGTTGTTGTTGTTGTTATTATTTCAGGTGCTGCTGACAGTTGCTTTCAGAGTGGCTATAGTAAGATTGGAACCAAATATGATTGGATACTTCAAATTAATCTTTCCAGCATGAATTAAAATTTAATTACAATGCAGAACTAATGTCAGTATATTGCATCTTCACCTTATTTGGACAGGACTCTACCTCAGGTTCCTAACTCATTTTACTTTCTCCGCATCCTTGCTACTTGGTGTCCCCTCTTACAAAGAGTGATGATGATTCTACCTCTGTACAGTGCTGCCTGTGTGGGAATGTGTCCCTGTACCTTCTTTTCAGTTCCTGTACCTGGTCAGATCAGCTTCTTCAGCCTCATGCTGAAGCAACCTGTGCCACCATGTGCTCTGTGCTGTGCTCCTCTTCTGGTACATCAACAGTGAAGACCGATGGAACACTGAAAACATCGTTGGTATAGTAGACAGATGCTCAACTGCTGCTGTGCTTTTTTAGTTCAACTGCTGCATGAGGTCTGTGGTAATGGGTTGGACTTGATGATCTTTGAGGTCTTTTCCAACCTTGGTGATATTGTATGATACTGTAATATAAGTGAACAATCTAATCTTAATTTAAAAACATTAAGTTGTGGAGAACTTATTCCTCTCCTGCCAGTCTGCTGCAAGAGCTGCCTTGGTCACCTCACAACCTGTGTGTTTCTGGTTTCAGCTCTTCTACTTTTGGTTTTGCTGCCTGGGTCTTGTTGTTTGTTAACTGAGAAGTGACAAAGTTGCTTAGAACTTCTGTCTTCAGATGGATAAAGCAGCATTAAGTTAGCTCCTTTATTTCACCTTCATAATCTAAAGACACAGAATTTTTTCATAGGACAAATTTTCCAGGCCCCAGGTTAATCTTACAGATCTTTTCTCAACCACTGATTTGACACTAAAAAGAGAAAGGACATTCTACTAGTGAACTGGTACTGTATTTATAGACAATGTCACCCTTATCCTCAGCTATGTATCAAAACATCACAAGTACTTTGACCATAGTTTTACACTGAAAAATGATTCTTTATTGTCTGTCTACTGTGATCCCTCAGTCCTTTCCAAAACCACTCCTTTTCAGTGTTAACAGTATGCATTCTCTCAACCTGATTCTCTCTTCCTAGATGGCCAAGTGAAGGATTTTGTTAAGATGTGTATTGTTTGACTGCTCAGCAAGATTATGACAATACCTGTCCTCATCATTTTTTGATCACTTTCTTGATCTTTGTCAGATACACTTCACAAATTTTACATTCCATATGAAATGATGAATGTATCTTTTCAGTAGAAAGCAAATCTCCACAGAGCCCTACTAGAAATATTCTCACAGATTCATTGTGTTTCATTTGTAATTATGTTTTGAGATAGAACAGTTAAGTAATTTTTAACAGTAAGATACAATTTTTAATGACCCACTTGCATGAGATGTGTATGTTCTGCATCTGAGCATGACAGAAATGCTGGGGCAGAAGAGGGTTGGTATTTGTTTGTCCTTTCAGAAACTTCACAAGCAGAGGAAACCATGATTGGTGTCAAAGTTCTGCTCAGTGGTCTTTTTTTCACAACTGAAAAAAAAAACAAAAAAAAACCCCAAACAGCAGAACTGAAAACTTGCACCTAAAAGACAGTTATACAAGGACATCGATGTGGTGCCTTCTGGAATCATAGTCTAAATGCTTTACTAGTTCTTCTTAGCTCCTTAACCAGGCCACCTTACACCAGGAACTCACTCCAAGGAATTATGGCACATTTCGAGACTGCTTTACCACGTTGGAGGCTAAACTGCTGAATCAACACTGAAAGGAGGGATTCCAGTTGTGAACAGCATTTCTGCACAGGCACATTGGGGACCTGAAAGGAAAACTCGCAGCTGTTCTGTGCTTGGGTTTTTTGAAGAGAGGAAACTCTTTGAAGACTTGAATTTTGTAACATGCTCCATTGTGCTGTGTAGAAATGCTGCCTGTTTTTCTTCTTCTTCTTTTCTTCTTCTTTTTCTTCTTCCTTTTCCATTTAAGCACTTAGGCATATCTACTTAAAATTGAGCACCTGTCTGCTTTGTGTGTAAAACTACCTTGCTCTATGCAGCCCTAAATCTCGAGTCTTGAGCACTGAGTTGATTTATGCTAACTTGATGGGGTTTACCACAAATTCCCCACCGCAGCTTAAACCTTTAAGTTTCATGTACCTCAACAGATATTCTTTACTGTAAACTTCTTATTTCTACCTATCTGAAATTCTCTTGTGCCTGCCCTCTGACTAGTTCTCCTTTCACAAGACTTCTCTGAGGGCACAATCACACACCCCTCCTCTTTCCCCCTGGTCTGTAAACACTACTCCTGACACGACTGTTTAGAACCTACTGCTGAGCACATTTCCTTGCAAGTTTGGCAAATGGCCTAAATGGGGCAACACTTTTCTCAGTTTGGTGATGGTAGGTCAGGACACAAACCCACAGAGATTTTATTGTGCTACAAAACTGGGTCAAAGACACCCTCTGAAAAGGCCATTGTCTACAGAGAACAGGATGCTTAGCCAAGTGCATCTGTGTTAGTTGAACCATTTCTCCTTTCTTTAAGAAATATTAGACTTCAACCCGTAAGATTGCCTGTAATGACTGTAAGAGGGGACAAGATGCTTTCCCACTCTGCGCTTGGCACTTTGTGTGGTGTTTAACAGGCAAAACATCTCATTGTAAAGGCAAATGCACTTTCTTGTTATGCACAAGAAAATTCAAACCCTGATATCATCTCTTATGAAACCAGTTTTGCAACCATCACTGCTCGACTGATTGCATATCTGCTTTGTGTTTCCCTTCCTCCTAACAGATACAGGCTACAGGCTTAACTAATGAGAAAAGGTAATGTATTCAGGCAAAATCATTTATTGATATCTTTCCAGAGGACACTGCTGGTACTGGAACTGTGGTGGCTGAAGCAACTGTAGTGGTGCTGGTGAGGATGCATCCTCAACTATGCCAGAGGAGCCCGCAGGTCTGTACAAGTAACACCAGTGCCCAAGTCATGCCCTTTCTCCTCCATCTGGATGTCACCCATCTCCCTTTTCACTTGCAGAGTGTGTAATTTATACAAAATACTGGTTAGCTTTGCAGTATTTTCTCAATTAAGAGGAAGGTTATATTCAAAATTTTGGTGTGAGTGTAAAAAGAAGTGTTCAGTGAATTAAAGTGAGTGGAAAGTAACAGGGAAGGAAAACAAATACTTGACACGTGGACAGGCAAAGGGACAAGGTGCAAACTTCCAGACAAAATAACATTAAGCACTATCAGTCGTTGACATCAAAATAAGGAAGGACAAGTGACAGAATATCCAAAATTAGATCCTCTCAGTGGCACAATGTGGCAGTTATAGACTTAGCTCCTAGTTTGACTGCACAGTTACCTTCTGTCTGCTCAGAAAAAGCTTTTTCACTTATTAAGTTACCTCCTAAATGAGTGTCCCTGTCTCAGCTAATATGACAGACATGAAATTCTTGAAACTCTTTAAAATCATCCCCAGTTCACTTAAAATCACAAGGCCACCCCAGCCAAAATGTGAAACTTATTATGAATATCCCTATAATCAGCTTACTCTTCAATATTTATAGACCTTACCATCTTAAAGCAATCCAAAAGCCTAAGATATGGTGACAGCACTCTCCTTTTTAAATGCAGACCTTCCTGCTCTGAGATCGGATCAGCCTGTGATCTTTATAGCTGCTCCCCACGCTATGAGAGACTTGAGTCTGGGAACAGCTCAGCCTGCCTGGGTGGTTCAGAATTTACATCTACGTTCTGAGCTTTTAAATGCACAACCAATAAAACAGATAATGAGATTAGGTTAGACTCAAATGCTTGGGGATTTTTCTGCCACTGATTGCCTAGAGCAAGAGAGGTCAGAAATTAATCTCCTTCTTCCAGGTTCCTTATAACCTTTGACTGCTTGGTTCATTCAGTGTGGCAGATGAAGATCAAACCATCATGACCAAGTGGTCAGAGAAGAGTTCCCTGGGAGTAATGGCACAAAAGAGTTTCTTGGAGACTTGCAACCTCTTAGAGAAACAGCAAGACCACCATTGTGACCAATGTACACTCCATTGTGGTAGAGAATCAAGATTAGCCTCTAAGGGGCAGTCTCTGTAGCGCCTACTTCAGCAATTTTTTGTCCATGCAAACACATAGGAGATGGAGCAGGAGAACACAATGCTTCTTTGCTTCCTTAGGGGTGTCACACTTGAAATATGAAGCACTCTCTGAGCTGATGACTTCCTTCTGCTGCTTATACATTATCCTGCCTGGGCAACAACCAAGTTCTGTGCAGTAGTACTTCATTATTTTAATTAAGCTTATTGCAAGAGTAATCATCATTGCCATCAATATCAATCACCAGTAATATTTCCAGTGATGTCGGTAAGTGATGAAGGTCCTAACTGACAATAAATAATAATGCTCCTGGTTGGTGCTGACACTTCATTGGACTTTGCTGTGTTGCTCTAAATACTCCAGGGCTTGCTACAAAAAGAACTATTTTTCTGACAAGAGCTGGGTCTGCATCATATTTGTTTTGACTTCCCAAATGGATATGTTCACAATCTTTGCAATATTTATCCTTTTTATTACGGCAACTACTGCATCTGAAACACATTTGAAAAGAAATTAGAGAGGTCTCATTCCTCTGCTGCAAAATTACTTCCCCACATATCCTTAATTAATATCACTTTGAATAACTTCTCTGTTGGAAGAAGACAGAACGCAGATTCACTTGAATTACAAAAATGCTTTTGCCATTAGTAGGGCAGTCTGAGGGGACATCTTTCTGCTCGCGTTGAAACAATCCCACAGCATCCAGCTCTGACTGAAATGTGCAACTTGCACATTTAGCCCAAACCATCAGCACATTTTCTTACTCTTGTTATGTTGCTATGGTTTAAGCACTCTACCTCTTCTGGTTTTTGCTACAAATTTTCTTACCTTGACAAAGTCACTTCTGACATTTTAGAAATGGCTTTTCTGCTCTCACTTCTTTGAGTGCTTATTAATGCTCTGAGGAAGATTATTTGCAATTCAGCAAAAGGAGATACAGGCAATTGTTCCAGAGACACAGAATTTAAAATACCAGCATAATATTTCCAAGAAGTTTCAAAATATTAATACCATGGACAATAACCCTGAATTATCTTTTTATTATCTCCCATAAAAAAGCAAAATCCAGGACTGTTCAAGAGCAGTCATCCCCCTCGACAACATCTGAGCTCTACTCTAAGGTCAGCAGCTAACAGTCCACCTTTCATTTCTCTGTCTGGCCTTCTTTAACCTCTCTCTCTGCCTCCTTCAAAGTGCAGGCACTGAACAGAAGTCACTGAGGTCTTTGATGGGTGATAGCAGGAGTTTATTTATTGCACTAAACACTAGACAAGGTTGACGTTTTCCTAACTCACATTTTCGGGCCATGGGAAGTTTTCTGGTTTGTACGTGTTGATAGGTAATAGAATGTGAAATTCTCTTTAGTGACACAAAGCAGCAGTAAGCACATCACACAGTGCTTTGCAGGGTAAGAGCTCTTGCAAATGCCCACCTCAGTTCATGTGGGTGATGCAGTTATTCAAGAAGCTGCAAAATAAGGCCCATTGGAAGCAGTCATCCAAAGGATGACACTACATAGGACTTCAGGAGCTGTGGAGCTGTGGGACCACCAAACAGCTCTCTTCAGCAGTGCAGGGATGGGAACCCCCCGAAGATGAGACTACAAGGATGTAGTTCTTTTGATTCACCAAGAATTAAAAACTCCACCCTCCCATGGTCAGTCTGTCCAAGATGACCACCAGCCTTTACCTCTGCCACTAGCCCTTCTCTGTTTGCAAACATCAGGTTTAGAGGGAGCCATCCCTCATCTGCTTATTCTCCAGCTGTGCTAGGAAGGTATCTTAGACACACCCTAAGAGCCCTTGGGACTGCTTCTTGTCTGCTGTGTTGTATTCCCAGCAGATACCTGGAAAGTTGAAGTCCTACACACACAAGTGCTGGCAATTTGGAGACCTTCCCCAGATGCCATTAAAACACTTCATTGACCTACTCATCCTGGTTGGGTGATCTGTAGCAGAACCTCATCATGACATCTACCTCTTGCCTTACCCCACAAGCATTCAACACCATCATCACCTTCAGCATCATGCTCGAGGCAGTCAAGAGCTTCCCTAACATACAAGACCACCCCACTGCTCCTCTTTCTGGGACTATCCCTTCTGAAGGGCCTATAGCCATATAACACAGCACTCCAGGTATGGGATTCATCCTCCCCAGTCCTTTCTTGCTCCCAACACCCATTTCATCTGTGCTGCAATTTTCCACATCCATATTTTCTAATGCAAATGTTTTATACCTGTTTAGTTTAGGAAATGTATTGCCTACATGCCTACCTGTCTATCTACCCACTCACCCACCCACCTGCCTACCTACCTACCTACCTGCCTGCCTACCTGCCTACCTACTTATATCTTTCTTCTTACAGAATCACTCTGAAACCCAATGTTCAAAGTTCAACATTCTTCATTTCCCAGAGGCTGAACTGCTGAAGTGCTGCCCTAAGGTCAGCTGGTGTGACCAAAAGGCCACTGATGTCTTCCTCTTTGTGACTGTTCAGTGTTGGAGGATGCAACCTGTTCCACCTGAGTGTTTAGGGAAAAGGAAGCCCCAAGAAGCAAATTCCCTTTGCTGCAGCAGCAATTTATCACACAATCTATTTTCTGAACATAAATACAGTTAAAGTCTACTCTGAGACCCAGCCTGTTCCTAGCTAATCCACCCCTCTGAGGACTGTGAGCACAGACAGAAACATTACCATTAGTGTTTTGAAGCTGTGATTAGGGAACAAAGCTATCATCGCTTCCCGGAACAGAAGTTGCTCTTTCTGTTTTTCCACCTCCATGCTGCATCCCATCTTCTCCACGACAATGTCTCACTCTCCTGGTTTCTCTCCTTACAGGTGTTAGATGTGCCATGTACCTCTTCCAATATATCATTTTAGAGTGAGTCACATTCCTGGTGCTTTGGGCTCTTTTTAAAATTACATTTTACACACCAGTAAACTTGTAATGTACGAACCGCTTTCTTAGTGTTATTTATATCCCTGTGCAGCAAAAGAATTTGTCAGAGAGTAATATGAATGTTATTTATCTGACAGCTCAGCTTTATTGACTGCTACATTTCCTGTCCTTCAGTACTTTTTGGCAGAGGAGTAAATAACAGCGTTATTAACCTCCAGTACCCATATAAAAATATGCAGTTATTAAGAGGTAAATACTACTTTGATTGTTATTGCCCCTGTTTGCTTTCTCTGTAAAAAATATTAGATTCAGTTGTGGATTTAACAAAAAAAATATATTTAAGTTGTAGACAGTTCTCTGTCCACAACTCTGGGTAGTGTCCGGTCCTTCAGTGATAATTAAGGGCTGTATCACACTTCAACCACCTGGCCAGGTAGGATTGATATAAGGATATGAAAATAGGAAGAACTGGGCAAGTCAAACCAATGTTTTCAGGGCTGTGCTGATGTCTGTCTATGCTGCATCAGCGGCTACTACCTTCTCTGATCCATTCTAACCTCAGAAAAATGCCAGCCAGACTTACAAAGGGGATAAACCTATTAATGTTTTAACAGTAGAAGTCTTAGGCAGTAGCAATGGAAATCTGTTCAGTCCTAAATCCTCAGCACTTTCAGCAAGAGCTGAGAGGCACACAGAGATCACACCCTCAGAAATATTTTCTCATCAAACTTTCCTAGTTTTGAATATCAATAGATGTGATGCATGTGAATATCTTGGGAGCCAGAGTCCCAGCACCTCACAAGGGCCGTTCAGCACCTTGCAGGATCAAGGAATTTGCACATAACTCTCCTAATCCCCTCAAGTGCCAAGACTTCATTACAGAGAAAGGTGCTTCTGTTTCTATGGTAATTGTGGCAGCAGGAAGCATTTAGGGTTTGCTGCTCCAGACAAATCCATCTTCTGGTGTTCATTGCAACTTCCCTCTTTAAAATCTCATCTGCTTCACCCACAGATAAAAAATTAGTGACTGGTAGCATGACAGGATTTTAGATGTCTAGTGAACAATGCAGACTTGTGCATCACACGTCAGTGTACATATTGTTTTACATTCAAATGATGTGAAGAATCAGTATACGTCACCCTCTGGTGTCTAATCCCTGTCTTTTGTCCTCTCTGCTGTAGCCCTTCTGCGTAAGAGGTCAAAACCGAGTTGGAAGTATCATTACTTAAGACTACAGAATGTGCTGGATTTTGGCTTATGGTGTATCTTTACTCTAATAGGTGGTTTTGCCCTCTTTATTCTATGGCTCTGCCTGGCTTCACGAATCAGCTCAGGAGAGCAATCGTTATCCTTTCTGAAACACCAGACACTGTGAGCTGTTGTGAGCCTCACACAGAACTTAGCAGCAGCTGTACTAGTGGTAGGATGGAAACACCTTCCATGTTCTTAACCAGAGTCTTCCCTGGTGTCTTGGTGAAAGTATCCAAGCTTCGAGGCTTGAGAATAGCATCAGTACAAAACACTGGGCTTAACCCGCAGGAAGACAAAAGATCTTGTCCAACAGACATGACAAGGTGATGTACTTTCTCCACGTGTCCTCTGGAACCCAAAGTGCCACAGGAGTCCTCTTCTTGATGTCAGTGGGAGCTGAAATTAACCGGCAGCCCACAGTCTCACCCCGACCATGTTTGCACCGGTGAACTGTCTCTTTCTGCAGGCTGCAGCTGGCCCCTGTATCTCAGCACCAGACAGACCACAGCACAGAGATGCTTCAAACAGCATATGGAAAGAAAATACTGTTAAACCCGGCCAGAGCAGCAGCAATATGCACGTGGTCCTTCAGGTGTGGTGTTAATGTCAGGGGTCAATACAATAGGAAATATATGAGGTCATGTTGTCCAGGTGTTGTCTCACTAGGGCAGAGTAGAGAAAGAAGTTAAAAACTTTCACAGCTCTGTAAGTCACTGTTCACCAAAAAGGTTTTCGGCCCACGTGAACAGGTGGCATCCAACATGTCATAGATGGGTTTTTGCATACCCACCAAATTTTAATCTCTCTACCTTCACTCACAGAGACACCAACACCATTGCCAGCCTCTCTTCTCAGTCACGACTCATTTTGCTAGTCAGGCAGAGTCAAAGAGGACAAATCTCAAAGCAGACAGAGGTCTAATGGTGCAGAAACTCAGGAAGAAGGAATATCTGACCGGTAGAAAGCGGAAGTTGAGAAAGAAGTTACCTGGAAACATGTGTGAGTGCTGCAGCTCCATTTCTAAGTATGAGAGACCTTCAAATGATCACTGAGCTGTAGTCCTATGCATTTCAACACCCCAAATAACATTCATAGTTGCCTGATATCCTGGGCTGTCTGTGTTTCCTTAGAACCTGACAACCACTTCTGTTCTACCGAGGGCACCACATGCACAGGGAATATTGCACAGGAGAGAGCATTGGTGAGATGCTCATGCGTCCAAGGCACAGTCCGTAGACAGGCTGTTCCTGGGTGCATGTTTGTGTCTCAGTCATCTGTGATCATGTCAAGAGAAAAGAAACAGGGAAAGAAAGCTGGAAGGAAAAGGCAGTCACAGGGAGAAAACAGAGCTATTAAGGCTCATGGAAAGAATTAGAAGAAGCTGGAGGGTTTCATGTGTTCTTTTACCTGTCTTGTATGTGGAATTCAGGTTTGCTGGAGAAAAGGGTTGTAGATGAGACCTGGTAGAGATATTAAAAGACTTCACAAAGGTAAGCAGTTATGCATAAAGGGTCACAGATTTGCCTACCAAGCGTAGGAACTATTTCATAACAGTTTATCACATCAGCGAATTAGCCAGAGGAAGAGCAAACAAATTTCACAATCACCAATCTCTTGCTATTCCATAATCATTCATTCCCCTGCTATTTCCTGCTGCAATGCATCAGATGCATTAGTTCTTATACATTCTGTCTTGCAACATAAATAATTTGTTTTAAACTCCAACACCATTGGTTGTAAGAAACAGTCAACTTATTTATTAAAAAAAACCAAAACCAAACACCCATCAGCTACACACCTCTCAAGTGCTGAGAGCCTTTAGAGTGATCCTGTTCCTGCAGGGTGCTGTCTTTAGGGAAGAACACACCATACTGGCACAGGAAATCCATCTAATGAAGAACAACACAGAGGAGTCTGACTTAGGTTAGTCTGCAGTGACTTCCAGTCTTTTCCTCAATGCAATTTCATTGTTGCACTTTTATGATGCAGACAGAGCTATGAAGTCAGGTCACTCACTCAGGAAATGCAATGCTGGCTACACTGATACAGCTGAGTCAGTCTTTGTAACCTTCCATAACAGCATGGGCTACATCCTGCTTTACTTGTGACAACAAAATTTTTTGAGGCAATTCCTTGTAACTTTGAACTTCTGCATTTGTCTGGAGTAATAGAAAGAGGTAACCAGCTGTGTAACACAAATACGTTTACATCTTCCTACATTTAAGTACATTATCCACACTGAAATTTATTAAGAGAAAGTTATTTATTTCACAGTCAGAATTCTTGAAGTCTGCAAAATCAGCAGTATGGAAATGAGTGATTTTTGCTCATTCCACATTTTTTTTTTAAAAAACAAATTATTTTTAGTATAATTTAAAATAAATAAATAAATAGATAGATAAATAGATAGATAAATAAAAAGTACTTCTTTGTTTCTAAGATTTCTAAACTGTTAGAAAATTGATCACTCCAGGAAATACTTTTTTGTCGTCTGAGTTATCCCTAGTGTGGAGTAGTCACTTTGGTTTTGCAGGTTACATGAATTGCTTTGTTTGTTTTTCCTTCTGGAAGCAGGTATAGTTACTCTAAATGGGTTTGTTTTCCTGCCAGTAGGGAATTACAGTTGTTTCTGCAAAGGGACTTGGATACCAATGTCACATGAAACGCCTTTGCTACCTCAAGACCAAGGCATTCTAAACACATTGCAGAAGGGCAAGCTCTGTCTGCCCATTATTTTTCACAAAGCTGTGGGGTGGGAAAGCTTTTCTTTGCTCTGTTGAAGCTTAGCCTCTTTGTGCAAAGTAAAATATGCTTCAGAGTAAATATTGTGGTCACCTCTAAAAATCCTGGTGTTGAGAAGCAAAAATAAAGGGCTTGGAGCACTTGGAGTCTCTTCCTCTCCCTTGACTGCCACCAATCCTTCTGCAGCACATCCTGTGCTTGTCACTCTACTCTGGTGATCCTCTGAAGACCCCAGCATCAACTATCACTCATTGTCAGGGATGGGAGAAGGACCTCCAGAAAGACAAGAGGATAGTGACCTTGTGGGGAGCAGGTAGCTCAGGACATTTCATACTGCTGCTTGTCCCTCCTCTGTGGCCCCTACCAACAGCAGGGACTCCTTTTCCTTTCCTTCCTCACTGGGAACATTTAACTACCCCACAGGTAGCAATGCAGCTGCACCTGGGGCAAGGGGGCTTTTCAAAGAGGACATGAATTTGTGTCCTGGTAGGTGGAAATACCATGACTCCAGGTCTTTCATATCTTGGAGAAAAGCCCTAATCACTGGGAAGCCCAAACAGCCCCAAAACCCCTAAACCCTGAGAAAAAAAGGACACGTCATGACATTAGCAGCTCTGGCCAGCTGCACAAGACATGCTCAGGTCCTGTGAGCACTGAAACACCGCCTACCAACAGACTACAGTCACTGAGGTCACTTGGAGTATTAAAAGTTCTCCAACAACTTCTAACTAACCTTTCCTTCGGGAGATGTAGAAACCTTAAAGATGCTAGGATTTTACACTGCTTCCCACTCCTGGGTCCTGGCTGACTCAAGGCCCAAAAACTAACGAAACCAACCCTGGACTTTATTTTATGCTGTTCCTGGATTCAATCACAGTGTCAGGTTGTCAGAGACAGTGTAAGGTCTTCTCCTGCTAGTGCCGTACAGAGTGATTACTACAAGCATGAACAGATTGACAAAGTATTCTCGTTACAAATTTCCACTGCATGTCTTCTGATTGCCGTGGAGGGACACTGCTGGTATGGTCAGTTCAATTCAGGCAATAATCAGAGAAAAAAGGTGTGCTGGCAGCACACAGGCCCTCCTTTGCAGTGGACTGACAACAGCTGCAAGCCTTTTCGCACCAAGACATGTAGCAGAGATGTAGCTCCTCCCACTGCCACCATTTGCTCAGCACACACACAACACAGGGTAGGGAGGCACCACCTGGGCATGCAACTCAGCAAAGTTCAGCTCTGCTCCCCAACCAGGCAGAGCCAAGTGGGATGGGTTTGCTTTGTGAACATGCCTATGCATCCCTTGCAACTGCATTCATGTTGGAGATACCAGCTAAGTTCTTGTCCACAGAATCACAGCATCACAGAATGCCAGGGGCTGGAAGGGACCTCCAAAGCTCATCCAGTCCAACACCCCTGCTAGAGCAGGATCTCCTAGACCAGATCACACAGGAACATGTCCAGGCAGGTTTTGAATATCTCCAGAGAGGGAAACTTCACAACTCCTCTGGGTAGTCTGTTCCAGAGTTCTGTCACCCTCACAGGGAAAAAAAAAAAAAAAAAAAAAAACACAAACTCCTCATATTTAAATGAAACTTCCTATGCCTCAGATTCCACTCAGTGGCCCTTGTCCTGTCCTCAGGCATCACTGAAAAAGAGCCTGGTTCCAGAATCCTAGAATCCATGATTCTAGTCTTCACCACCAAAAGAATTGTTAATTAAAAAAACAACAAAACAAAACCAAAACACTACAACCACTGTCTGGATGATCTTTTAAATCTGCATATAGCAAGTGAACAACATCAGGAATTGCTTTCTCTTCTTTGCAGGGCAGACCTATTTGATGTATTTGATGTGTAGAGTAAATCAGGTTCTTGGTACTGCTGTACTTAATATTAACCATGAGTTTTCAGGGATAAGGTAATGCATGAGTGGAACCTATAAATTAAGGGTTTTTTCCCCCCAATAAATAAGCCTCTTGGGCAAGTTTCTGTCATCCTTTCTCCACTTCTCTCTTACTATTTTGACAATTAATAGTAGTAAGTTAAAAGTCACAAAACGAGTTTGTTGTTGAGTTTATTTAGTGTTTACAGAGCTGAGATAGGAGATTAGAAATTTAAAAAAACAGCTCATAAAAATCTAATCTTCCCCACCCCTTTTATATTTATCAGACTTTACTTCCTTGAACCAAGTCTACTTTCTCCTTACTTGCCTGTAAAACGGTGGTACAGAAAAACAACAAAGCATATCAAGAACACACCAAAACAAGTAATGTATTTATTCATCTGTGTGCCTTATTTCAATGACAGAATATGAAGCTATGGCAAGGGCTGACATACAGCAAGCAGAGGGTATGTCAGTGAAGGAGAGCATGGCAAACAGAAAGGATGCACACTCAGCTAAGAGCTCATCTTATACTCTTAGCAGTTGTAGAAAAACAGTTTGCTGCATTGGAGGGTAGACCTGGAAGTCATTCAGCCAGCCAGCCACGCTCCTCAAGGTGGACCCATAAACCTGCCTGAAGAATATACTAAATGCTACCATCCCAACAAGTGTGCGTCTGCACCACAAGACAACTGCAAGTTGTGTTATCCCAGTTCAGTGGCAATATCCCTGTCTCAGAAGGATTTCAAGAGCTGGTGCACTACCCTCCCTACAGCTGTGTGGTTGGTAGTCAGCTCAGAAGTTGGTTGCGGCAAGCCCACAGTGGCTCATAACGCAACAGTGCAAATGTGTAGATGTTCTCTGCAGATGATCCAGTATCTGCTGGCCAACAGACTGTGAGAGGTGAACATACAAATTTTGTCTTATAGATGGCTTCAATTCTTCTCCTATGCAATAATCAGCAGTGAAGAACTTGCAGACTGCTTTGTGCTCTGTGGCTTTTTGGTGCAGCACTAATGATGTTTACACCTGAAGAGAAAACAATCAAGTTCCTGTGCCTCATTTGCAGAGTATGAACAATGTATTTTTCTCTCTTGAGTTGTTCGGTGTGGAATAAATGAGTTAAAAATGAGCACTTGGAGTGCCATATATGTTTTACTGAGTCACCTTGCATGGGCACAGCCACATTTGCAAGCAATGTTAGGCTCAAAGCCACACTTTTGGCCCCAGATCACAACTCAACATTTATAATGGCCCAAAACTGAATCTCTGAAATCTGGGAAAGTTAAAGTCTGGATTCACATTTTATGCTACAGCCATAAAACTTATAATAACAAACTCATCTGAAACAAGACACCTCCTGAGGACCTGGCATGGTGAAATTATTAGCAAAATATAAAGGGAACAATCAGGAAAAGTAAAATTTACTGATAATCTAAATAAAGCCTTTGCATTTGTGCTCACTAAGAGGAGCTCAGCAAAGTTCTTAAAACTGAGTTGGTTTTTTTAAACATAAATCTATTGAGAGGCGGTTGATGTCCCAGCCCTGGAAACATTGATGGTCAGGTTGGATGCAGCTTCGAACGACCTGACCCAGTTGAAGATGTCCCTGCTGGTTGCAAGACGGTTTGGCACATGAATACTCCCACCACTGAATTTGGTGGTTTCAGACCATCTTTTTTCACTATAAGTTGTTTCTCTGCCACTGTCAGACAGCGAATACACATCCCTTGCCTGTCAGGCAGTGGTCAGACTCTTTGGCTGAGGTTAGAGCGCTGGTAGGTTACCTGTCTTGAGGCTGCCTGGTGGTGTGCACTACAGGCATCACCCTCCTCCCTCCCTGAAACTCAAGCTGGGGCCTTTATGGTTTGCAAACATTAACTCTAGGAGCCGAGCAGCGATCAGCCAGCCAGTCCGAGCTGTGCTAAGCTTTCCTCGGTTGGAAGTTGTTCTATGTTATGTATCACTCAACAGATCTATACACTGTGGTGCTTTAAAGAACAGAGCTCTGTCTTAACTTGTAATCATTTTCTTTGAACTCAGATACTGTGAGAAATGCCAATAAACCCAACAGAGACTTTTTCTTACAGAGCAAGTGTAACTGTACAGGAATGCGGATCCCAACACCAGACTCTCAGACCTTGTACGCAGTAGGGTTGCTGCTGGAGGTAATCAAGCACAGACAGCACTTTGGTGAGGAACAGACTGATTGCCCTCATCCAGGTCACTGCCACTATGTAAAAGAAACGTGTGAAACTGGAAACGTGCAGCTGCTGCACGGTTGCATTGTGCTAACCTGCATTCAGATTCTTGGGACCAGAGCATCTCCTTGGGAGACTAAGAGCACTGCTGTACCTGTGTTGGATCTGTGGATGCATTCCATCAACAGCCTAAGAACACAGAAGGTTACAAGAAAGCAACAGCAAAAGGGATTAGAGAAGTCTGAGACAGGCTGATTCACAAATCTGCATGGAAGTGCACATGCAGGCTAAACCTGTCCTCAAGAATGGGGAGAGAAAAAAACCTGACTCCCAGCTTGATCTCCTGTATCTCTAAAGGATCGCAGCTTGAATGTTGCTTCTGATCCTCCTTCAGTTTTGGAAGTGTTTTCTAGCCCAACACACATCCAAATGCTGCTCTCCAGGCCTACGTTAATACTTGTCTGTGTTTGTTTACAGTCGAGCTACATAGCTGCTCATATTCACATGAGCCTGGCTGACAATTTAATGAGACATTCTGAATTTTACCTAAGGCATTCTCACCAGTTGGAAATCCTGTTAGATTTACAAGTGTCCATCTGTTAAAATCCTCCAGAGTCATTTTAGATGCTGCAGTGTTTGTTGGGTTTTGACCTCCTTTGCTGTGATTGTTCAATTAGTTCTGTTGTGTTCAGAGCACAGTTATGCTGTGCACCTTGGAAAGCACAGTGGGGGAAGCATAGTCATTTTTAAAGCTCAGCTTTGATGAGATTAAAATGCCAGCCAGGATGTGGCATGCATTGCTGCTTGCTTGTATTCCAGGGAAATGCAAGCTAATGCATCCTTATTCTTCTGTATGGGGCTGCTTCTGGAAGCAAAAGGGTTACAGTGCCTAAAATGAGTTTAATGCACGTCGATTAAACTTCTTTTTTTCCCGTTAATGCATCTTGAAGGCATTAAGTGGGATCAAGTGGATTAGGGTTTCAAGAGTCTTTGAATCTATTCATAGACCTGAAAATGATGATCTATTATTTACTGCTCACTTTCTGAATCATTTGGATTATCCATAAAATCTGCATAATGTACATGAACTGTGTGAAAAGAAATTTTGCAGCATTTGAGAATCTTTGGGTGAAACAAATGTCAAACCCCAAAGCTGCCTTTCTTAAAAAATATAAGTAAAATTAAATTAAATTAAATTAAAACCTGGAGTATTCTCATGCGTTCATGACACCTACTCCCTCCTGTAGCACTCCTCCCCTCCAAAAGTGCAAGAGCAAAATTCGGCCCCTGCTGCCAGAGAAAGGAGAGGATGACAGGTCAGTGTGTCTTACACCTACACCTCATAAGCCCTTTTGGCAGGAGCACTCAGGCCCTGCAAATACTACAAGCCCAAAGTGGCTCCACTCTGCCCTGCACCGAGACCTCTCTACAGCTCTTTTATCTGCACACCATAAGAAACTCCCCTCCCGTATGGCCTGCCTGCTCTCTCTGAAAAGTGCATTGAGCAAGGGTCACAACAACTGCATCATCAGGTCACAAACTTATAATTAACTGTAACTAAATATACAGAGCTGGTTCTTCTCCCTTGGTTTGAGTAACTCTATGTATACCCCTTTCCCCTCCCCCTCTCCTTTCCAGCTGCTGTGCAATGGCTGAGCAGCATGGGAGGGCACTTGGGTTGGCATGGCATGGCATGGCATGGCATGGTATGGCAGGGCATGGCAGGGCAGGGCATTTAAAGTCTTACAGGAGATGGTTGTGGCTTGTGAAGAAGATTACGTGCATTTTGCATGTCTAGAGGTATGAGGCTAGTCCCAGGGTGCCAGAAGCTGTACAGCAGTAAAAAGGTAGGCTTTCTCCTCTCTTAAAAGACAGGAAACACTGGGTGGGTAGGTGCTAATGGGGTAGCAGAGGTGCCCACGGGAGGTGAAGGGTCTGGCAGCATTTTCCAGGACAGTGTGGCAGAACAGAGCTTCAGAACAGCATTTGGCTGCCGACAATCAGGTTGTGTAGTAAGGGTATAAGTAGGTACCTTCTGTATCTGAAAGAGAGCAGATGAGAAAGTACAACATATTTTTCAGAAATGCAAGCTGATGGTAAGTGAGAGCTGAAAGTGCTGGAAAGGGATGTGGAGGAGACATACAAGAAGTAGGAGGTGACATGGAGAAGCCTGATGGTCACCGAGTAATGGGTTAAGAAAAGGAAATGTAACAGCGTTTCTCTTGATGGCTAACAACCAGCCACAGTTCTGCCAGCCAAGACCAGACAACAAAACAGTCCTCCCCTGACACCCATGTCCATACTGTGCATGTGGAGTGTTTGGGGTTGAACCAGTGCCAGCTGTTGTTGTAGCAGGCACAGGAGCTGGGTGAGAAGGACTGTAACTTAGTTTCTTCTCTGCATTTAGCCAGCATGCAAGGACCAAGAGAAACACTCAGAAACAAAACAGCAACTGAATCATAAACTGGAGAGCAAACAGGATGGTGACGTACTTCATAGTAATTAAGGAAATATAGGGTAGAGGTTTGATTCTAAAAATACACTGAACATTGGGTGCTCTCCTCATGCTAAAGACAGGCCTACTGGTGGGATAGTCCATGGAAGCTTCATATAAGGTCGTCATCATGGTTTCCTGCCTGTGAACCTATTGTTACTAGAGAGCTAAGATATGTTACATTACTAAAGAATGCACTACGGTTTCCTGCGTGTTCTAGCAGTCCACAAGCGACTCCTGGTTTTGAGTCAGTATCTTTTTCCTTTGAGAGACACCTCAAATTCAGAAATAATTCATAGTGTTTAAAGGAACCAGGGAGGCACAAGGTCCTGCTCAAACTAGCCGACAGAAAATGAATGTGGTGAGGGCAAGAATCTTATCTGCTGCGACCCTTCTACTCATTATGACTCTCTCCCTAGGCTTTCTTAAATATACTACTTTCAATCCACACCACTTTGCCAGTTGTGAGTTCTACGTAGATCTCTGGATATATGATCTCTGAATTTGGTCCAGTGAATTTAAAAGAGCCTAAGCAGTTAGGCAGGCGCCAAAATAGAAGAGTGGAGCAATAAAAAATGTTAGTAAGTGAACACTAATGCCAATAAGTAACAGGCTACGTTTTTGTTTTGGATGCAGCCCCCAGGGAGCATATTACAGAGCTGTTCCACTGCAACAGGAGCCCCTCGAGGCGCTGTAACTTGCCGCACACCTTCTCGTCTCCTATTCCCTCGGGCAGTCTTTTACCTCTGGCCTAAGACAGAAATAAAATAATATTCCACTTTTCCTCCCACAACCCCCCCAAGGGCTCACTAGCTCAGTTGAGCTGGCAGGTGAGAATGGACCTCAGGCTCTACTCATTTCCCACCCTCCAATCTCTAATCCCTAGGGAGGAAATAAGCAGATGTGTGGCCCTGCTTGTTTCGTGCACCTGGACAAAGCCAGGGCAGTCCATTCACAGTTGTAAGAGGGTTCTCAGTCCCTCAGGCAGCAGTGCACTGCACACATGTAAAGCAGAGCACTGTGTCTTTCTTTTTTTTCCAGCTCCCCCACATATAAATCTCACCAGCTCGTACCCTTTTTCCCACAGCCAAGAGATCTTTTAATGTCTGAACTCAGGTAATACAGTCCTTGCTGAAGAACCCCGACTGCACATTCTGTCATGTCAGCATTCGGGGACCCCTGGACTTCCCCTCACCCCAAAAACATTTCCCTCTGAAGCTAGGTCTGGACTCCAAAACAGCCACGTGGCCACCAAGGAAAGTGCTGTCAATGCGGCCAGTGGCCTATGGTCTCAGCTGGGAGGTGGCGACATTCCGCAAGAAACAATGGAAGCATTTCAAACAAAAAGAACCAGCATTTAAAAAGGAATTTATTGGGGAGGGCAGGTGGAAAGTGGAATTAGATGAGAGTCTCAGAGTGCCTGTAACAATAGCGACACTGATGGCAGTGGCCCAGAGCAGATGGGGGAAAGCTCCCCCCATGCTTACCCTCAGTTTGCTGTACTTGCTCCAGATTTATTCCTTTGCCTCCCCACTGCTTACTTTGGGTCCAGTACAGGATTGGGGGAGTATGGTGTATGCTTCATCACGGAATCTCATTCTGGCAAAAAGCCTTCACAAAGGAGCACTAATGCATGTAAAGTCCTCTGACATCCTACCTTTTATTTCCTGGGAAGTTTGCACAGATTTTACCAACAAAATTCCTCCCTTGCTAGCATGAGTTTCTAGTGGGAAGACCTCCAAGGATATGTGTGTAGAAAAGCACTACTGTTGCCCGTGTAGATGGCAATCATTTGCACAGTAGGTGGTTGTGGATGGCTAAAGGTGAGAGTGAACCAAAAGAGACTAGGAGGAACCTGAATTCAAATGCATTTCCCTTCCTGTGAAGAAAGGCTGAGAGACTTGGATGGTTCAGGTTGGAGAAGAGAGAAGGCTCTAGGGAGACCTTACTGTAGTTTTTCAATACTTAAAAGGGACCTGATGGAAAGATAGAACAGAACAAGGGGTAATGCTGTTAAACTAAAAGAGGGTAGAGCTAAACAAGATATAAGGAAGAATTTTCTTACAATGAGGATGGTGAAATACTGGAACAGTTTGTCTAAAGATGTGGTAGATGACCCATGCCTAGAAACATCCAAGGCCAGGTTGGGTGAAACTCTGAGTGACCTGGTCTAATTGAAGATGTTCCTGCTCATTGTAGGTGGCTTGGACTAGATAACCACTAGAAGTTGCTCTTAACTCAAACTATCCTATGATTCTTCTGAAAAGCACTTGAACTGTTTAATCATAGAATCACAGAATGGTCTGAGCTGGAAATCTTCTCTCTCTAGTTTGAAACCATTGCCCCTCATTCTGTCACTGCAGGCCTTTCTAAACACTCTTTCTCCATCTTTCTTGTAGGCTCCATTTGGGTACTGGAAGGCTGCTATTAGGTCTCCCTGGAACCTCCTCTTCTCCACACTGAACACCCCCAGCTCCGTCAGCCTATCTGCAGCAGAGGTGCTCCAATCCCCTGATCATTTTCGTGGCACTCTGGCTCCACTCTGTCAGGTCCCTGTTCTTCTTATATTGAAGGTTTCAGAGCTGGATGCAGTACTCCAGGTGAGGTCTCACCGAGGAAGAGTCAAGTGGCAGAATCCCCTCTCTGGCTCTGCTGACAGTGCTGCTTTTGGTGCAGACCAGGATGCGATTTGCCTTCGGGGCTGCAGGCACACACTGCCTGCTCGTGTCCAGCTCCTCCTCCATTAGCACCCCCAAAGTCCCTTCCCACAGGGTTGCTTTCTCTCCCCTCATCCACCAGCCTGCATTGACAATGAGGATTGTTCTGGCCCCGGTGCAGAGCCCTGCACTGGTTCTTGGTGAACTTCATGAGGTTCACCCAGGGCCACCTCTGCTGCCCATGCAGATCCCTCTGGGAGTCCTCCTGTCCTGCAGTGCATCGACAGCACCACTCAGCTCAGTGGCATCGACAAACCTGCTGATGGTGATGGTGCACTCAATACCTCTGTCTGTATCACTGATGAAAATGTTAAGCAGCACAGGTCTCTGAGGGACACCGTTTGCCACTGCTCTCCATCTGGACTTCAAGCCACCGAGCAGCACCCTCTGGGTGTGACCATGCAATTCCTTACCCACTGAGCAGTCCACCCACCACAGCTGTATCTTTCCAACTCCATGAGCAGGGTGCTGTGGGGAATTGTGTCAAGGGCCTTGCAGAAGTCCAGACAGATCACATCCATAGCTTGTTCCTTATCTGCTGGCATAGTCACTTTATTATAGAAAGCCACTGGGTTAGTCAGGCAGGATTTGCCCCTACTAAAGCCATGCTGGCTGTTTAGAATCACATCCCTGTCCTCTGTGTGTGACAGCCACTGCACAGAGCAACCACAGTACCCTTAGCTGGGGAGGAAGTGCACATTTTAATCCTTTCACTGTTCCCACAGAGAAGTGGAGAGTCAAGATCAGTGTCAGATGGATACAAGCCTATACAGCAGTGCTGCATTCACCCAAGGGGATAACAGTAGCTCGGTAGAAACCCTCACTTCTCTTCTGTGAGCCACAGAAAAAGGTGATCAGAGGTTATCTGGAGGTCTGGTTTCAGAGGATAATCGTAACAAAAAGTAAGTGTGGCAAATTAATAATAAAATCTAATATGTTTAATAGGTCTGACTCATGGCCGATGGGGTGCTTAGGAGGGCAGCACCAACCAAAGGTCTGTATGAAATCTCAGAAGCAGATTTTTAATATCCATGGATTGCAAAACCCCTTTAAAGTAAAAATGCATTGCCCTAACTGCAACTACTCTGAGCTACACTGGCCAGTGAGGTGGCTCATACAACGATTCCAATCCCACCTTCACTGTGATCCCTGGCATGCGCATTAACTACAGTACCCTTGTCCAGTTTTCTCTGGAG
Source organism: Eubucco bourcierii (assembly GCA_013396675.1). NCBI lineage: Eukaryota > Metazoa > Chordata > Aves > Piciformes > Ramphastidae > Eubucco > Eubucco bourcierii. The sequence goes on along the minus strand of VWZE01005606.1, from coordinate 399,570 downwards.
CTTGATTTAGCTAACGGTCAAAGTTACCCTGACCACTTAGGCAATCTCATTTTAGCTTTAGGAATAACGCCAGGTGAACCATGCTTGGAAAAGGCATTTGATTCACTCTCACCTTTAAGCAAAGAGGCGACAATGCAGAAAAGAATGCATCAGACTGGTGAAACAAGGATGGAAGCAGGCTGCATGTGCATAAATACAGTGAGTTATGGACCTGAGAAAAATACACATGGGGAAAGCTTCAGTGTGTGTAAAATAAATTCTAAAAAAGCAAAATAGGAAACCAACAAGAACACCAGAGAGTGGTTGGTCAATTAAGTACTGTGTAAAGATTTCCAATTTTCTTGTAGTAAATTATTTATTTAGCCCTTGCATGCCATCAATATGTTTTACAAGTTTCATACCAAATTATAGCTACCCACCCATTTATGGCCTTATAAATGAGTCCTGGCTTATCAACGTGAATTCTTGTTTTAGGCAATGTCAAATTTAGATTGGATTTGGATGTATTGCTCTTACCCTTATCAAGAAGGTTTGCCAGTGTGGTATTCTATTGCTATATTGAAATTGGAAAGACCTTTTAGATAGATTTGTCTAGGTAACGCAACTGATCACAGCTCAGATATGTCATTTCCCAACTTAAAAACCTGTCCTGGTCCAGGCAGGAGTCTCAGAGAGCCAGCAGAGCCTATTTATACTGAATGCCTTTCTCTGCAAGCTCAATCCTTTGCAGCCAAGTAGAAGAGCTATTGGGGCCACAATTACTTTAATCTTAAGTAAGGATGGCTAAAGCTCTTAAGCAATAAAACCAAATGGTAATCTGCATGTTTCCTGATACTTTATAAGAAAAACAAGCAATAAAGAATGTGAACGAGTAAGTGTAATGACTTCCTAAAATATACTGCATTATATTTGGTTATGCCTAATGGTTCTTATTCATGTTTCATTTTTCAGTGCAGGTAGAAAACCATACAGTGAGAATGAAGGAATCGCCAGTGAAGGAGAATAATGTGTAAGTGACCTACCAATCAAAAATGCACACAAAAATGAGAACACTACTGTGCAAAATCATATCAAAGCAACAAGAGTATCTGGGAAGCAGAAAAGAAATTAAGAAGAAACATTACTTGCATTTGACTAAAAAAAAAAAAAGCAGGATGTAGCCCAGTGCAACAGTCATTTGGAAGACTAATAAAAACAATATTTGTGTTCATGATATCAAAGCTAGCGGAGGTTTGCATCTTTGCACGGAAGGGTGTATCTAGTAAGAGAAAAAAAAGAGAGGGAGCAAGTAGGGGACAAGTTTGCAACAGATGAAAGGGTACCCATTCCATTATTGACTGCAGCCTTCTACTAGCTGCTCTCAGACATGGTTTTTCCGAGCGTTAACTGGCACCAGTAGAAGATCCTGAGACAGAAAGTGGTGAAGGTTGCAAGGCAGGTAGCACAGTGTGAGAGGAAAGCCCAGAGGAAGAAGAGAGGGCTGAAATGAGAGGCACACTTAAGGGAGACGCACAACTGGAAACTGCCAATCTTCTATAGGGCTGTTCATCAGACTTTTGCACTCTCATGTCCCGGTGCTTATCCTATGTGCATTCTGTGGGTTCAGTAAAGACACACAGGTCCATTAAAGCATGCTACAATCCTATACAGAGCAACAGCAGGGAAGGAGCACAACCCAGACTTTGGTAATGGACTCATCTGCTGACAGACAACCAGAGGAAGAGTAAAAGAGAACTGCAACAGAACAGCACAGACTCGGCTCAGTAGGGCAGGAATAACAGATTGCAGGCAGGAATTCAGCGGACATGAAGACAGCACAACTGGGAAGGTAAACAGAGCAGACAAGTACAACTCCAGTTCTTTAGCTGTTCAAGTTATCTATTAACATATGACTGCCGCAGAATGGCCAAGTACACATAGCAAAGGAGAATATCAAAAGCACTGTGTCTAGCAGAAGCAGGGAAGTTATTGTACCACTGTCCTCAACTTCAGTGAGTCCACAGCTTGAGTATCCTGTTCTGTTCTGGGCACCACAGTACAGGAAAGACATTGAGGTCCTGCAGCATGTCCAAAGAAGAGCAACAAGGCTGGTGAGGGCTTGAAGGGCATCACATGAGGAGCAGCTGAGGGAGCTGAGGTTGTTTAAATTGGAGCAGAGAAGATTGAGGGAAGATCTTACTGCTCTCTACAACTACCTGAAAGAAGAAGGCTGGTATCAGACCATTTTCCCAAGTAATTAGTGACAGGATGAGAGGAAACAGGTTTAAGTTGTGTCAGGGGAGGTTTAGATTGGACATTGGGAAAAACTTCTTTACTAGGAGAATGGTAAGGAATTGGAATGGGCTGCCCAAGGAGGCAGTGGAGTTGCCATCCCTGGAGGAGTTTAAGAATTGTGTAGATGTGACACTTCAGGACATGCTTTAATGGTCGTGGTAACTGGGTTACAGTTGGACTCAATGATCTTAAGGATCTTTTCCAGCCTTAGTGAGTATGGTTCCATGACTCTAGGCAGACGTTTGCAGTCGTTGGCATTAGAAGAGTTTTGTTCACTGTGAGCAGCCCAAAAGCTTTCCCTCACAGTTGTCCAGACTCCTGCAGTTGTTTCTGAAAGAAGACAAACTCCTCCAGAGAAGATTTAATCGTGTTTCTCACACTTGCTTTACAATTTACAGTTTTACCCCTTCTCTCCATGTTTAGCTCATCCCAGGAACCACATTTCAGACAGGTGACAGTACAGGATATGGATCGCTCCCTTAGTGTGCATGTCTATGCTGTCAAGGACGGCAGGACAGCTGAAGTAGCAGCCTGCTGCTGACCATTCTCCTGGAATTGTGCCTGGTATACCTGTCACACAACTCATGCCTTCCATCACCCAGCTAACTTACTTTGGGAGTGCTTTGAACTTGGGAGGACTGCTGTACTTAGCTACCTTGCAAACAATTCCTTCTCCTGTGTGCACAGCAGTTTCTTCTTGCTATTCACATATGCTCTTGGAGATCATCTAGTCTAACTCCCTGCTAAAACAGGCTTGTCTAGATCAGGTTGCAGAGGTAGACATCCTTTCAGAAGAAATCCTTTCCTCTGACCCGATCTGAAGAGTCACAAACATTCAGCTTTTAAAATAAATGCTAACAATTTTCCAGTTTTTGTCGTTGCTGTTTGGGTTTTTTTGCTACCAATTCACTGGGAGCACAACTGCTCCAATATTCAGTTCCTTTAATAAATTCATCCTAAATTAAGACTACCTACTAGCCGCCTTGAATACCCCTCAACTAGGTTGTTATGGACCCTGTCCTATGCCACACTGATCTCTCGTCTGAATTTATGTATCACAACCCTGCTACCTCAGTCAATTTCCCTCTTAGATCATTATTTTCCAGGCTTATTCCTGTTCTCAATGAATTTAATCATAACACTCCAATTGTGTTCAAGGGCAGAAAGATGGAGTCACTGAGCTCTTCTGCTATTTCAAATTCAGCTTTAGTCTATGGATTTTGTTGTGGTTTGGAACAGGTAAACAGCATGCTCCGCTTGAAGGAGGTCTTTCAGTCATGAAAACATCATATAAAGCCTTGTCAGAAGTCAGTTGCAGGGGAAAAGTTACAGTGCATAAATGCAGTACATTGTTCATGTGTTTCTGATTAGCTCTTTCTATTTCATAATCAGCTCTTTTAATTACTTAACATGACTATAACTCTGGTCATGTGCTAGGACTAAAATCATGCCATTGATGCACTGCAGGAGTGGGAAGGTGTGTGGGGGAAACTATGGAACTATAAATAACCCTTACAAAGTGAGAACAACCTAATCCTTGTTAATCACAAATTAGAAATGAGCATGCTGAAATAGCATGAGGCTGGAGTGTCAAATCAAACGATTCTGTGCAGGTAGTTTGCACAACACCAGGTGACTGTAGTTGTTGTGGGAATATTATTGCTCATGAAACAATCCAAGTCAGTACCAGCCAGTCCTCAGGGGCTGCCTTCCTCAGCAAGTCTCTTCAGAAGGCATCTCTGCAACAGAAGTGAGTCATATGCTCTGCCTCTCCTGCATTGCTGTGTCCTACTGACAGTGCCACACAGCTGTTGCACTCTGAAACTAGGCAGGCATTTGTGTGGTGGTTAGTATAATGTGAATGCACCCATGGCTGTGTCAGGTAGCTCCTACGCAACTTTTGGGACCACTGTGAGTCTGAGTTTGTATTAACAACCTACCCTGGAGAATCTGCTGAAATGTTTCCTCTAGGCAAGCTGAAGGTCTCCTGGATTTTCAGGCTTCGTGGCAAAGCTTCTGGCTCCTGTAGTTTGATTTCTAAAGTCTTGACTATGTCCAAATATTTTATAATAACAAACTGCATTTTTTCCATTCCAAGACTCCCCTCAGAGTGTTTATTATATTAGATACATTACATAAGCTGGCACTTTGGGTGCTTTATGAATTTTCCATAAACCCTTATTTACTAATGGCTAGCCTGAGTTTGTGAGTCTGTTGTAAGATTTGACCTTTCCTAGTAATGGGAACCTGTTTCAAATAATGTTTATAGTACCTTTTAAAAAAGGCATCATACAACAGGAAAAAAATATATAAAAATGTTTCCTCTATATCATACTTCAGTCAATTTTCTTTGACTGGTTGAGGGATGTCTTTTCAGAAACTTTTAGCAAGTACCTTTATTTTTTTCAGATGTGAATTCCAGCGTGAGAAGTAAAACCCTTGGTGTAAAGGCAGAAATAGACTAAATCTGGCAAGCTCTGTGAAACTCCTCACCTTTGCTAGGAGTTCCACACCCCCCAAACCAGGCTCATTAGCTCCATCAGGCTTACTAACAACCCACTTTTTCATAGCTTAAGAACTTCCAATGTGCAAAATCTCTCACTATATTCACAAGCCAGTATCCCTGATTTCCAAAGGTGTTGGCACTGACAGATCCAGAGAAATAACTGAGATTTTAGTACAAAGGTAAGCTTCGACAGTTGGGTAAAAGCTCCAAACTGGAGATAACATCCTGAGCGATTGTCAGACCCGTCAGAAGCTGTATCAGCCTTGCTTGGGTGAATAGGAGATGGCAGCATTAAACTGCTGATGTATGACATGCTGCAATCGCTGGACTTGACTTCAGGGTTTAAGAAGTTTAAAATAATTCTGGGGATAGCCAGTTGTAAGAATTTTTATTGGCACACTTGCAGAAGTGAAAAAGAATTTAGAAAACAGCTTGGGAAAAGCTTTCCACCCTACAAACAAGTGTGAGTATTTACTAGATAAGTCTGCACATTAATGCATGCATTTGCTTTACAAAGATGTACTACAGGGAGATCTGCTCCTAATTACCTTAAAATACAGCCACAGGAAATAGCATAAGGTCATGATAGGCTTTGCAACCTTGAATTTCTACTTTTAATCACATTAGTATTTTTAAATCCAGCTTTTTGAAAGTCTTAGTAAAACTGACCTTAGGGAACAATATAATGGCACTTACATATGACGAAAGTATGGGGCAGAAACGGTTAGTTATTACCTCAATAAAAGAAGAAAAGATGTGACTGCGAACCTGCCAGCCAAATTCCAGGAAACAGGAACTGCTTGACTTCAATGAAGAAAACTCAAATATTTGGAGGAGGTATTTTTGTTCTATCTCTCTAAAGAAATCAGGGTGTTGGTTTTGGGGTTTTTTGGTTTTGTTTTTTTAATTGCCCACTTTAATACTGGAACTGTTCTACATCAATTTAATGGCGTCGATCAGTCACTTTGATAAATCACCATTTGTTTGCATTTCAAATCTCCTTACAAAGCACAGTGCTGTGCAAAACGTACTGCAGTGCACCCTGCACAGTCACTAGGTGGTAACATAGGCAGACCTGAGCACGCCCGGTAGCATCCTGTGTAGCCTGGTGCAATGTTTGACCCCAGGAGAGAAGTTTGGTCCACCTGATGGAGGGATGTGACGTTCTCTGGTGTCTCATAATGTCTGATTGAGACAAACCATAGTGAGATCGTAGTCACTAAAGCCAAGGAGGAGGATATCTGGTTCTCAGTCTGCGCTCGAGAATCCTGTGGCCATGCTTGCCTGTAAAGCCTGGTCTGCAGGAGACCCTCTGGAACTTGATGGGAGAGTTCAGAAGGATATTTGTTTTCTGTTAAATGCTATCAGGCTTCGCCACAAGAATAAAGAGGCTGCGGTTTGCAAGTTTCTGCCTTGGTGCTTTTGATATCTTTGCTGAGTATTTCCTGCTAACACAGGGCAAGGTTGCCCCACACCAGGGAATAAGGAAATGAACCGAAGTCTCCCTGGGTGGCCCTTGCGTCTCCCCTGACTGTGTCTAACAGGTACAACAGGCTACCGGGGGCTGGCAGTGCCCCAGTCCTCCTCTCCCTCACCTCGGCACATAGTGGGAAGTAATTTACTGGTGATCAGTCGTAGGAGCAGTCTGTGTAGCTCTCTGAGCATCGTCCGTGACTGCTGGGGCAGGGCGCCAACGGCAGCTCTTCAGCTGATTTAGGAGAAACGGTCTGTGTGGTGGGCACCGAGACAGAGCCGAACAGATCCTGGTAGAGCTGTGCAACAGTGCCGGGGCCCAAAATCTATTAACTCCTATTTCGGAACACAGAGGCCACTGCAAACTGTAATCCATCTCTCCATTCTGAAAGCATGTAACAGTTTTCCCGCAAAATAATAGCAAATAGGAGAAAGAGAGAAAGGGAAGGGTTTGGCTAAAAACATATGAGATGGTCCAGGCAGACAAACCAAGAGGGAGAGAGTGAGGTTCCAAACTTCTCGTCTTTACAGAGCACCACTTCACAACTTGGCCTCCCACTCGTGTTGATAATCCTGCCCTGAGGAAAGGGAGATGCCTAAAATAGGAACCTGTGGGCTTTGTTTGGATTGTCCCAGCTACTGAGTCTGCCCTGCAGCTCGCTGAGTGACACACTAATTAAAAAGAATCCCCAGACATTTCCTAAACAAACATGCTTTGTCTACCCTTTCTCCTCCTGCTTTGAGACATTTGTTACCTTTCCAATAGGCTTAACAAGAAAAGAGGAAGCAAGTGAATGATATGTAGAAATGGTAATTCTGAAGGCCTGTTTCCTTACCTTGGTTATGTACCTGTGTGTTACTGAGTATACTAATAGAAGAATAACATTCTCTTGAGCATCTGAAGCACTGTATGACACCTGGGATGCTGAAGAGGAACGTGAGAATTAGTGGGGGTTTAAGTCTGCATTTTGTCATCTTCCAGATCTACTTGTAAGAACACAACAAATGTTCCTTTATTGATTGTCTTGGTGTGCAGCAGGAGCATTCTGTCCACAATGGGAATGGAATAAGAAAAGAGTGGATTGAGACCAGCGAGCACATCCGTATGGCTGTCATATGGAGCTGTGACTGGGCCATGACTGAGCCAAAGGATTTCTTGGCCAAACTCTTTTATTCATTCTTCTTTCATCTGGCATACATTTGTGGTGCTGTAATAATGACAAGATTTTTATTGTGATCCCTTAGTACAGGTATGGTTGTTCAGTGACAAGTACAGTGATTTAAGAGAGTAAATACCCATAACCAGGTCACAATGACTGCTACCATCTGAATAAATAGAGAAGAAAATGCAGTACCTGAAACATTCATATGGAAGGAACTCAAATCTGAAGTAAATTAGAAACTTTGACCAACTAGCACTTAGAAAAAAACACACTATGGTAAACCTGTGAGCAAGGAGGAAAATCTTAGAAATCATTTTTTAAAAAAGGTTGGAATGACCTCTGAACATTGGGTAGTTATTCTCTTCACAGTTTTTAACAAAATCTCCAGAGGCGATGTTTCCATAAGTTCCCTACATGACCAACAGCAATCCCTAACTATGTGCTGTTAGCCATCTATAGTGCTTCTTCTTGATGTCTAGTCTAAACCCTCTTGGTGCAATTTAAACCCAGCACTCACTGTTCTATCCCCAGTGGACAAAGAAAAGCTTTTTTTCCTCTCTGTCTGAACTGCCTTTTACATATTTGAAGACTGCTGGCTTCACTTTAAAGCTCAAGAGAAGCAAAAGAGAATACATCTAGTGGCACTGCAAGGTCTAATTGAATCCTTAGAAGAACAAATCTTATTCAGGATAAAGGATTCTGGGGATTACACTGAATTTTACTCAAGTTCTGAAAGAGGCATGACGCTGTTGAGAAGCATTGACAGATACGTTGATAATGGTGCTACAGACTTGCATACTGCTGCACCCGGACATACCCAAGCAAGCAGGATGGAGGAGGATGGACACAGGCAGCTCTGAAAATGTCCCAGCAATCGCCCTAGCGTAGGAGGACCTCCAGCTCCTGTGACACTTGAAAGCAGGCAGAAGTTGCTGGTACAAACACCCTGCCAGCACCTGCAGGGACCCAGTTGGCCTGAAACCTGCTTGTCTCATAGTGAGGGATAGGGCATACCCCCCATAGAGCAGGCTGAGGCTAAAAAGTAGCATTAATCTGGAGCACACTTCAGATTTTCAGGACCCAAAAGATTAATTAATTCATAATGGTTAGATAGATTTATGTGTCTCTTATCTAAAGCTTTTATAGTTCATAATGCTGTTGATTTGGAAGGGGAAGTGGCACTCCTGAAAGAGAGTTATATGTGATCACTGATATTCCATTTTAATTACAAACAAACTTAGGGAATCATTTTCATTTTGAGGTCTTTAGATTGTATCTGTGGCCTCACAAGGAAAAAGATTCTTTTAGTAAGCTTTAAACAAGAGCCTAAAGGAAAGAAAAAAAAAATTAAAAGGGAAGGATGGGAAAGGGAAAAAAAAAAAAAAAGGGGTCTCCTGTATTCTTGTTCATATTAAACGGAATTAGCATAAAAGTAAGTTTTTTTAAAAAACAGTTCTTAAAAATTTATTCTCCCTCAGGATGCAAAGATAATTATATAGCATCATTGCACTAACTTTGTTCTGTTCTTAATCAAGGTAACAGTAAGAGCCTTTCTAATTGTGAGTGCTCATGTATGCTTATGTCTGTTTGAAAACTCCATCTTTAGGAAGGAAAACCTAGCCCAGAGTGGTAACATAGGCCCACATTCTTACATGGTTGCTAGGGAGGGAAACAGATTGGTTTCCTTTGCCATATGATTTCCCATCCCTCCTCTTTATTTTCTCTTCTTTTTTCTTTTTCTTTCCTTTTTTTTTTTTTTTTAAAGTTCCTCAACTCTCTTTGATTTGCACTCTTACTAGTCTACTGTTTTGAGAAGCTAGTATTGTGTAATCCCTAAGTCATCTGTGACCTGGGTCACTACAGACAAGAGCAATTTAGCAAAAGTATTAATTGAAACTCTGCTGGCAAGCCTTACGTCTGCAGATGAAGTTACACATCAAATCTACACTGACTGCAACTACACTTCCGAACAGACTAAGATTTTCAATATCTCATAAACAGGCTCCTCAATCACCAGAATCTAATAAGACTATAATCATCATTGACACTATAATGATTAAAATGAATAAAACCCATTAAGAAAAGTCATGTTGAGTTATTAAAAGTTTCGCTCTGTGTGATATGTAATCTTTTATCCATTTTTTATGATGAAATCTGTAACCATCTATCCACAAAAGACCATTAATTTACTGCTCTGTGGATGTTACCATGCTCTTTAGTTTAACAGCTTATCATTGATTTCTTGAAGGAGATATTATATTTGGAGAAATGTACACGGAGCAAAAGCCAGGACGCTGCTGTAAATTTGCCACTGACAGAAGGATCAAAGCTCTCAGTCTGCTCAGAGCAGAGAACTGCCAAGAGAGTTCAGAAGAGCTCATGGTCATGTCCCTGCCTCTGTAAGCAGACCCCGAAGCAGGGCAGCAGATACATGTTTTCAGGAATCACAAACCCTTGTAAGAAAAGGTCATGTGCACTGCAGGGGGGGAAACAATAAAATTTCCATTAACTAGAGCCTAGTTAACCGGCTTATTGGCATCTATTAGAAACAAATTGCAAACACAACGGATCCTATTATAAACTTCCCCTTGTTCTCTCAGTAAAATAAAGTCACTGGATGATCCACAAAAGGCAGGAGGAGTAGAGTTTGTCAGATTACTTGCTTTATTTTCCAGGGGAGTATTGTGTTTCCCCCACCAAAGCGTCTGCAGTGATGACTGACAGCAAATGCTATTGCTTTGGGAAGTGCATGGAGTGGCCTGGAGAGGGGAGGCAGTGCACTCCTGCTCACATTCTTGTCATTGGGAGCTCTTTCTTTTTTTTCTTCTAGGCAAACAGCAATAAAAAAAAAAATGTGAATGGAAGGATGTGTACACAAACTTTCTGTTTAAGTGGTGGGAGAGCACTCTTCCTGAAGTATACTTTTTCTCATAATAAACTGAGCTCCAATATCTTTATTGCTCATCTCCTTTTTAATCTTATTAACAATAAAGTCTAAAAATGTTTTGAAGAAGTCTAATACAGGGCGTTGCCTTTCAGTTCTAAGCATTCTTTCCTAAAACCTGGGATGAGTAATAAATTGTCTTTCCCAACGTTTCTAATGCTGAGCCAAAACTTCACCTGGTGCAAAGTCAGTCAGAAACAGTGAGGATATGACATTTTTTACTTGCTGAGAATATGACTCCATCTGTATTTTCAATCTTTCTTCTTCTTTTTTTTTTCTTTTTTTTTTTTTTTCCTTCCCTCAGGTGCCTCTTAGTATTTCAGATATAGCTATGAATCAAACAAAATTCCTCTTAGTTTATCTGGACAGTGTGCTACAAGCCAGTACCACAGAAATACAAGCCACTGTGCAGGGAGAATAAAACAAAGCATAGTTGTTTTTCGAAGAAATATTGTGAGAGAGTTATAAAAATCAGACATCATCTTCCCATTAGCAAAAGGAAGTAAGGGTTGGAGGGTTCAGGAGCATGGACTATGTAATAACTGCGGATGTGACTTTAACATATAATAGAGCCACAGAGTAACTGCTGTGATTTAGGCACTCAGTTCAGAGACAAGGGTGTGCCAAGGAATTCAGAGAGGAACTTGCTCTGGTCAGTGTCCTCGTGACCCCATTCATATGCTGGGTGCAGAATGCTTCTTATCTGGAAAACCCAATCTGCCCAACAATGGAATCAAAAGAACAATGGAAGAGTTTCTCAGTAATCGTTGTCATAGTAGGAGTTTGGGAAACCATCTAAAAAGGTACATTCCTTTACTGTGATAATCAATTCATACTTTGAGTGCAGTGATAAATACCTGGGACACACACAAGAAAAGAAGCCTACCTGCCCTGAGATCAGTTCTTCCTGAAGTTCAGATCCCAGGTTTACTTAGTCAGGCAAGCCAGACATGCTGAATTCTGCCGCAGCATTTCTTTGGCTCCTACGATGCTGGTTTAACTCCCTTGCAAACACAGGTTAAAATCATTTGTGCACATCCCTCAGATTCACAGAGCCTCCTGCCACAGGGGCTGTCCTGCACTGTTCAGCCTTACCTTTTGCAGAGCACAAGCCAGGCAGTTTAGTACAGTTGTTGACAGAATGAGCCAAATGACTTAGGTGAATCTGAGGTATTTTAGGTTTGTCAGCCATCCCGGATTGTGTGCTATTAGTAGAAAATGGGTAGTCTGAGGTATTTATGGTGAACTCTCCAAGCAGCTATGTGCTCAGAGCATTAATTTACTGCTCCGGAGATGTGCCCATGCTCTTTGGTTGAACACTTTGTCTTGCCACAGGGCAGGAAATTCGTTAGGTTCTGATTATTCTGACAGGTGAGCTCTATGTGATGGGGCACAGAATGGGGTTCCTGACAGAGCTGCCCTCACACAAATCACAGGATCACAGGAACATGCAGGTTGGAAAAGCCCCTTGGGATGACCAACTCCAATCTATAAACCCTATGCTACAAGATGCACCTCAGACCACATCCCTAAGCAGCAGCTCAGCAGTCTGGTTCTGGGTGAGCCGTAGCACCTGAGAAGGGAGGCTCAGAGTGCTGTGCAGCCATGCTGCTGAGCCTCTCAACCCCAGCTCTTGCCAGAGGAAATGCCTAAACAGGAGTTAAAAACCCAAATCCAAATTCAAAATCCAGTTTATCCCACAGTGTCGAGTATTCCTTCCTGATCTTTGCAATTAATTCCCTAAAACTCTGAAGCACAACTTAACTACAGTCAAATATTAATGTAGAACTTCAGCTATCATGAAAGCAAAGATTTTTCCCATATCTCTGGACTAAAACTGGAAGGGAATAAATAGGAACTTGTTTGTTTGTTTGTTTCACAGATGTTTGATTTCTTAACCAGCATTGCAGATCACAGTGGAACTTGTGTTTTCAAGATTTAAAGGGGAAAAGTAGTTGGGTAGATGAAAGTTTAAGATAGCTTCTTTGATAGTGAATGAGGGAAAACAAGAGGAAACTGCCTCCAACAGTGAAGAAATATTCACTTTTATACATCTTAGGCAATAAGCTAACTGCTAGAATACATACAATTTTTTAAGGTATGGATGAATTTTCTTTTATCTTACCTTCATTTTGTTAAAAGTACACATCTCACAGCAAGACACTGATTTTTTTTCTGCATTAATGTTTATCTGATATTAATCTGAACTGTAATTAATTGCAATCTTCAGAGATTATTCTTTCACTGCTTAAAAAAATACGAAGGGGTTGGGGAGGAGAGGCAGTGTTTTCAGGAATGATGAGAAAACAAATCACTGTGAGAGTTTCAGTTAAGCTGTTTGTTGATGGGGGATGATCATGGACTGAGGAATCAGCTGGTCCACAACTGATGGAGAGAGCAATAAAATGTTGCTGAGTTTGGTGATTGCAACTATATGGTTTCATAAATGGTAGAATGTTGTTCTCAGCAGGTAAGTGTTATATTCTAAGGGTGGCAACCTTACAGCACATAGAACTATCCAGTGGCTGAAAGTCAACAGACCACCTGCTAAATGATAGCACAAATCCACATAATTACTTGATAGGAAAGTAATTACTGCAGGATTTTTCCTTCCTGTGAAATTAAAGTTTACCAAATGGGCACTGTTTTCATTGTACATATTTTACATATATTTAGAGTGACTGACATTGGAATGGGCTGCCCAGGGAGGTGCTGGAGTTGTCATTCCTGGAGGTGTTCAAGTCAAGACTGGATGGGGCATTTAGTGCCATGGTCTGGTTGATTGGCTAGGGCTGGTGGATAGGTTGGGTTGGATGAGCTTGGAGGTCTCTTCCAACCTGGTTGATTCTATGATTTTATGATAAACTAATTATAATGCTTGGTTCACTTTTCTTTCCAGCTAACACAGAAAAAAATGTTGTCTTTCTTTTTCCATTCTTGCTCACTTCTAGAAACGTAACCTCAGCACTGCCATTAAGTTGGCGATTAGAGCACACGTCTACAGATCCCCTACACACCCCCAGATGTCTCTGCATCAGAGGGGGGGCTTTCAAGTGACATCTTTTTTTCTAAACAGGGAATGTTTGCCCTTGAAAAAACACAGCATACGAGGAACATCAGCTAGGTAGCAAACTTATTTATACCCTTCAAGATGTTGTGTTAAAGTCCCCAAATCACAAGTGTCTTCTACACACAGGGAATGTAAGCAAGGTCAAACCAAACCCAGGTTGCAAAATCTAATGCAGATTATGCTGCAGGAAGTTTTAAGTGATTCAGCAGAGGGGCCTGTACTAGGAAGTTATCTTTGAATGTTTATTTCCACATCTGTAAAGCGCATAGACTTTTAAAGGGACTATTGGAGTCCACATCCCTGGAGGTGTTTAGAAGGAGGTTGGACGAGGCACTTAGTGCCGTGGGGTAGTTAATCAGAAAGGTCAGGTGATAGGTTGGACTTGATGGCCTTAGAGGTCTTTTCCAACCTGGTTAATTCTGTGATTCTGTGATTAGGGATTGTCTAGGCAGAATTTAAATGCCATCATTAAAAAATAATAAATTCCCTCAATTATGTTTCTATCTAATTATAAGTCATTTCTTAATTAATGGTGTGCTCTGTTAATACCTAGGTCTTTATGTAAAATCAGGGAAGACATTTGAGGTTGCAGTTTGCCCAACCATTTGTAATGGGCTTTTGCTGACCAGAAGTTCTATTACTGGTTTCTTTTCAGTCTTTTACATTTTGTCAGTACTTCATATCTTGTATTTGTCTGCTGGCATATATATTATGTTGCATTCTAAATGACTATTCCAGTGGCCAAATTTCTCCTGGACTCTTACACTGAAAATTAATTTTTTTGCCATAAAGTCTTTAGTTTGACCTCTGAACTCTGCATGACTACTCAGAGTCAATCAGATGGAAGAGTTGACCCATTGACTGAATCTTCCATTTATGGCTGTTGGAAGATCCTAACAATCTCTGTACAGACAATTCACAGACGAACTGCACACCACTGTGGTAGCAATGTGAAAGATGACAGTGAACTTGAAGAGGTGTTTGGTACTTAGAATCCAGTTTGTTTTCACCTGTCTGAAATTAACTACCTCTTCACATATGTTTACTGATGTGAAGATATGCATGCTTTGTATTTGCTGTATTTAACACAGAAGATTCTCTTTCTTGAGCAGCTGTTTTACCTGCTGCTCAGGTTAGCAAAAGAATGGCAAATATTTAGAACAATTCCATTTTCATCTAACTTGGTCTGGGTCAGAATGGAATATCTACCTGTTTGTATTTAAAATTTTAAAGTCCCACATCAATAAAACTTTTTAGCATGTACTCCTTTTCATGCCAATTTAGGTGCAGTACACTATCCTCTACATAGCAGAGTGTGTCATCCCACTGAAAATCACACATGGGCTCATAGCTTGCGTGAAAAATGGCCAAATGGGTTTATAATTACTCCAGCTCACCAAGTCAAGTCCTCTGCGTGAAGCATGTGTGATGCTTTCTGCATTGTCTTCCATAGAGCAGTGGGAAAAGCATTCGGCAGCAATATGTCAAGATTTAGTGCTTCACCTTTAGTTCAGTGTATCAACATTTTTATCTACTGTCATTCAGTGAAAAATGACATCTGTTTTTGCACAAGAAGTCCTAGATAGTAGCTTTGTAACGCGTTTGAAACAGATCACTGTTTACAACTCTTTAGAGAAGTGACCTTAGGGAAGTTGGACTTGACCAGCTTTCAAACATGACTTTAAAATAGCTGCTGAGCTGGAAAACACCATTGGTCATAAAAATAACAGCAGAAAGGTAATGGAAGCAGTGTGCTTGGTGGAACCTGTGTCATCAGCATTGCACATAGTTCCAACATCAGGAGATGGACCTTAAAGATAAGGAGATGTGTTTAGAAATTGAGTGTATTTAAAATCAAAAAGTTCCAGTCTCAAGCTCCACGCTCCATGTTTGATTTTTGGTTACAATTTTGAGCTTTCCCTCACAAAGAAGAGGACTGGAAACTCATTTTCTGCAAAGAAAAGGCAGGATCCTCCTGGTCTTAAGACCTGGAGCTTCAAATCCAAAGATAAACCATTACAGGTATAGTCAGGAAAGCTGCAGCCCTGTGGTGCCACAAAACAGTTACATTAACTCACTTTATCTAAAAGACAACTTCCTTGCCTGCACTTGAGTCATAGAGTCAGTCAGGTTGGAAAAGACCTCCAAACTCATCCAGCCCAACATAGCACCCAGCCCTATCCAACTAGACCATGGCACCAAGTGCCTCATGCAGCCTCCTCTTAAACACCTCCAGGGGTGGGAACTCCACCACCTCCCCCCGCAGCCCATTCCAATGCCAATCACTCTCTCTGTGAAGATCTTCTTCCTGACATCCAGCCTGAACCTGCCCTGGCAGAGTTTGAGGTTGTGTCCCCTTGTTCTGTCCCTGGGTGCCTGGCAGCAGAGCCCAACCCCACCTGGCTACAACCTCCCTTCAGGTAGCTGCAGAGAGCAATGAGTTCTGCCCTGAGCCTCCTCTTCTGCAGGCTGCACACCCCCAGCTCCCTCAGCCTCTCCTCACAGGGCTGTGCTCCAGGCCCCTCACCAGCCTTGATGACCTTCTCTGGGCACCTTCCAGCACCTCAACATCTCTCTGGAACTGCGGGGCTTCACGCAACCAGAGTTTGTTAAGCTCTGCTGAGCCCCTCGAAGGTACCTGGTTGTCAAGAACAGCTACAGACCCTCACAGAGCCTTGCATGGAGACCTTCTCCTGCCATCCCTTGCATATGGAAAATGTTAGAGGACCCAAATGAATAAAGCAGGCAAGAGGAACAAAAAGAGAATAGCAATGACTTTCATGTGTCCTATAAATATACCTTGGCAGCGGATCCTTTTGCAAGCACACCACACCAGACAACTAGGGCTGAAGTTTCAAATGTATTCTGTTAACTTTTTAATGCAATATTGCATGCCTGGTTTTCATGAGAATATTTTTGGCTGGTGTAAAACTCATGTTTTTGAGCTGAGTTGCATGTGGAAGCTGGTATGAACCACTCCTTGTGTCATTCTAGAGGCTGTGAAAAGGAACATTTGAAAACTGAACCTGCTAGTTACTGTTCTAAAGCAGAGATAAAATACTTTTTCTTTCCCTTGATCCTGCAGGGTTTTCACAAGCTTCAGTTCAGTTTTGGGCTCCCCAGTTTAAGAAGGGCAGGGATCTGCTGGAGGGGGTCCAACAGAGGGCTATGAGGATGATGAGGAGACTGGACTGGTGAGGATGATGAGCCTAATGAGGAGACACTGAGGGACCTGGGGTTGCTTAGCCTGGAGAAGAGAAGTCTGAGAGGGAGTCTAATAAATGTTTATAACTATCTGAGGGCTGGGAGTTGCGGGGGGGGGGGAACGACACACACACACGACAGGCTCTACTCGCTTGCTCCCTGGGATAGGACAAGGAGCAAAGGATGGAAGCTGCAGCATAGGAGGTTCCAGCTCAGCACAAGGGGAACTGCTTGACTGGAAGAGTCCCAGAGCACTGGCACAGGCTGCCCAGAGAGGCTGTGGAGACTCCTTCTCTGGAGCCTTTCCAGGCCTGTCTGGATGTGTTCCTGTGTGCCCTGAACTAGATTGATTGGTCCTGCTCTGGCAGGGGGTTGGACAGGGTGAGCTCACTGGGTCCCTTCCAGCCCCTGACATGTTGTAAGCCTGTGAAATGAAAATAAGCCTTAACTTCTATAACCGATTTCCATGAGATGTCGCTGTCGAATCCCCACCAAGACATATGTAGGTTCTTCTGCCAGCTGGAAACCCTTCAGGTGTCTGTTAGAAAACCACGCTGATGAAAGACTTTCTTATTGGTTGCAATCATTATTAACTCAACTGGCCCAAAACGGAGAATAAATATGCCTTATACCTCTTGAGAACACGAGTTGTACAGCTTGCATCAGCCAAACCAGATAAAGCAGCCTGTGTGGCCAGCTCCTCCTCCAACAGGACCATCCAGCGCAGAATCATCACCAGAGCTAAGAGTAGCCTCTGTGTTGCGACTCATCTGTCCCCACAGATAGCCTATGTGTCACCGCCGAGCACGCTGATTAGAGGGGTTGTAACCAGGACAGTGGCCTAAGTTGCTGTTTGATACTACATTAACATTTCACATTTATTAACTCAACATACAAACTATTGATCTGAAAATAAAATTAGTGGTCACTCTGGCATAGTGCTGAGGAATAGCTCTTTGTAATGGGAGGAATTCTTGTTCTCAATTGCATAACAGTAAACATTAAATTTCCCTATTATAAAGGTGTCTAATTAGCAAAGATTTTCATTTTTTCCCTATACCACAGGGGGCCAATCACTATTCTGAGCACATATCACTTAGGTGCATAAAAATTTGCATTGTGCTGTTGGTTTTCCTTTTGAGACAATGCCTGAGAGCATAGCAGAATAGACATACGGTGGAATTATTTTTTTGCATTAAATGAAAATTCAGTTCAACATAAAGTGCACAGGAAGAAACTGTATTTGAAGGTTCTGCTCTCTCCCTCTCTCCTTGCCCTTCACCATTCCCAGATCTGAAAATTGTGTCACTGTTACTGAAAAAGATACAAAATTTTTTTTATACAAAATTTCCCTATGACACAAACAGAGGTTTTTAACAGGGCTTCACTTCTGTTGGACACCCTCTTGTCTCCTTTAGACTTCAGATGCCCTTTAAAACCATAGTTTGTATTTCATGGATGCCTCCATCAGAAAGTATGACTCAGTTTACTTCGATTCTCTCTCTGCCATGTATTCCAACGCTGTGAAAGAGAAATCAAAAAATTAGAAATGCATTAGCACACACAAACATCAAAGGAGTGAGTGTGATGTTTGCTTTTTGAACACTTGTGCTGCACCTGTGCTGTTATGAGACTCCTCAGGCTAATTGTTATGGCTGTCTTGTTGACCCTACCCTGAGAGCCCACTATCAGCACCTCACCACTCAGTTATGCTTAGGCCAGCAGGTGCAGATAGTGCAGCAGGTGCACTGAAATGTGAGCATACTGTTTTGAAACATAGCAATGCAGTGCTCCTTCAGAGGTCCTGCACCACACTTAGAATGACCTCGAGCGGTGCTGCAAAGCACAGGTGACACCTGGTGAGTGGGAATCAGTGCAGGGGTTCTGTCCCTGCTTGCAGAAGAGGGAGAGGATGTGCTTGTGCCCCAGGAGGGTCCAAATGCTTTTATCTGAGAGTGCATCAGTCTTCAGCCTCAGAATGCTTTTTATGATACATTGACAACATGCATAGCATCACACCCGCGCTGTAGAAGTACGGCAATATTCAAGGTGTTAGGATGGGTTTGGGGGTTTTGTTTCTATAAATACACATCTCTCTCTGCCTTTATAATTGTACGAAATTCCTATACAATTATTAATATTGATTATTTAATTCTTATAAGAGAATGGAAGATGGATTGTTGTCAGGAGATAAGCATTTTATCTTTGGACTTGAAGTAGTTCAACCATTGATACCTGCTTTATGAAGTGGCTGAATGGAATGAAGCGGGGTCACAGACACGAAACCAAATTCCTTAGGATTTGGAGGTGAAAAAAGAGGAAAGAGAAGAGGGGAAAACACCATTTAGCCTGTACATTGTTCTTTCATTCATGGTTTGCAGAGGTTAAAAGAGATGCACAAAGCCACAGTCCATTTGAAGTGAGAGTTCAGCACTACTTGAAAGTGGGAGGAGGAAAAATAAGATTTCACCAAAACAAAACAAAACAAAACAAAAAAAAAAACACACACACACACAAAAAAAAAAAAACAAACAAAAATAACCCCCAACACACACACACAAAACCCCATGATGATTAATGATTTCCTTTCCCAACTAGTACTGTTATTTTGACCACACTGCTCAGCTTCTCAGGACAGTGTATGAAACTGGACTTCAGTTCTTTACAAACAGCCTTTGAATCATCTCTTAATACTGATTTACTTCCTATCAATTCTGGCCTCTGGAGAGGAGTGGAAATGAAAGTTCTGTCCCCATCTTTTTATGTAGCAAACACCTAAGCAAAATGAAAAAAGGGTGAAACTGGCAGCTATATTATCTTTCGTTCCACAGCGTCTTATAAAAGTGCAGCTAAGACAGCTGCGGTGGAATCAGACTGCCAAGAATGCCTCCTAACACAGGGTTATACCCTGCTGGTTTGTATAACCTCAATTCAAGCAGCACAACTAATGATAATGATATGCTACAGGATTATTGTGCCAGGAATGTATGAAATCAAGAGAAAATATTTCAGTTTAAACTTTGCTGATTTTTCACATTTGCTTAGTGTTTTCTCTAATGATTTCTTGCACTGGTTTTATACCACCTCAGATAAAATGCCATCATACATGATGTTTGCACCATTGGGCACAAAGTAATCATTAGTTGTGATGAGAGGTAAGGCTGTGAAGCATTAAAAAAAATAAAGAAAATGTTTTCTGAGCAGACTTGCAAAGACTCTGAAGCCTGAGTGTCATTTGGTGTCACTGTGCCAGCTGGGTGATGTTCTGCATTTCAACAAAGCTGGCTACCATTCCCAAACAAATCCATATAAGATTTTCATTGTTCATATTTGAGTGAGACCTACAGCAAAAAATACATTCACACGCACACATACAGAGCAGAAATTCAACGAACCAACCTAGAGGGACTTAAGTGAAATAAAATACAATAATTACAATTAATGGACACGACCACGGTGACATTCTTTTCAAAGAAAGGAAGCATTTTCTGTCATATGCTGCATCTTGTCAAACAACACCTCCAATATTTGGGGTTTATTAAGACTCATGTCTTGGTGGAGCATAACAGTGATTTTTTCTTTCTGCCCAGACAAGGGGTGGATAATGTAGACTGAATTAAAGACTTGTGGGTTTGCACTATTCACATGTCAGTATGAGAACTCTTTCCAGCTATTTCCTGGTGGTGAAATGCAATGGAGAGCAGTTCCACAGGATTAAGTCTCTACAACCATTCTGTTCATCCCCGAGTTTGCAAAGAAGAAAGGACAAGGCTGATTGTAAGCTGTGTGAGCTGTGTGAGTTGTTCTTCCAGCGTTTGATTAGGTCAATTAGATTGCAGTAAGACACATCGAAGAAATGCTGGAAGAAGCTACAACTGTCTGAAATAAAGTTCCTTGGTGTACCTGTAGCCCAGATGTTTTCATGTCATCACAATTCTGTGATTCTATGATATGTTCTTATCTCATTAAATTATTAACATTTTTCTTTGGATTTGTGTTTTCTTAAGTTACAGACCCAGAAAGACAGTCCAAGGTCCAGAATCTGTTTTTCTCTGAGGTTAGTGTTTGTAATGCCCTAGTGAGTCTCTCTGAACCATCAGAGACAAAAAAGGTGTTCGGCTAATTTATTGTAGTGGATCTTACTGCCGGCACCTGCCCTGATGTGAATGTTATATATGGTTCCGTCACAGTTCATAATCATTAACCTAGCAGCACTCCGAGACAGACATCAAAAATATTGCTCATGTGAAAAGCTTTAAGTTACAACACATCTACACTCTTGGTGCAAGATATATTTGCCATAACCTCACCTTTATCCTCTAATTTTGATGTTGATCATTTAAAAAAACATTAAAGTTCTAGTTGAGAAGATGAAATAATTTTCAGGTGACAGTGATTCTTGTCCTCAGCACTGAGGTAATTTCGTAAGGTAGGAGGGAAATATTGAGTTAAACCTGGGCAGAATACAACTCTACACAACTCTACCCAAATCTTGTCACAGAATGGCTCAGGTTCGAAGGCTCCTCTGGAGGTTATCTGGTCCAACATCCCTACTTAAGCAGGGACACCTACAGCCAAGTTACCTAGGACTATGTCCATGCTGCTTTTGAATACCTGTAAGGAGTGGTGGATGTCACCCTGCAGTGAGAAAGTTTTCCTTGATGTTTCCCCCAACCTCAGACACCTCTCCTCTGCTCCTATCTAGAACAGAAAACACAAATTTGTCTTCCTCTTTTTTTATTCCATGACATCACAGGCAGGAAAGGGCAGAGATGCTGTTCCTCAGAGCTGTGTTTCCGTCTCTTTACCTGGTTCGCGGAATCACAGAACGTGATGCTGTGAAACACCTGAAGCTATGGGATGCACGGTTCTGAAGCACAGTTTAGCCAGGGATTTCCTGGGCTTGTGATGGTCATGGTTTGGGTGATTCCAGAACAGCCAATGCTCTTGTATTATCAGTGCATGTTTTTAAGCATCACTGAACTCAACATTTTTTGGCCCTGAAGGTCCAGTCAGAAAGGAAGCGCAGAGCAGACAGGATGGAGACCTTTGTAAACACAATTTATCAGCCTCAGGCTTTTGTTCTTCCCATAATGTATCAATGATTTTGATCCATATATTGTTTAATGATACCTGATGCTGCCACATGCTTCTATGCTTCAGTCTAGCATATACTGAATATTGGTTCTCAACAGGAAAAGTCAAAGACCCGTTTTTTTCTATAAGTCAATCAGATCACTGGTTTGTCTCCAGAGTGGTGCAGGCACCGACCCTTGGAAAACTTTTCTAGTCCTTAAAGTGCTCCTCTTTTAAAAGTGTCTACTGAGAGGAAGGAAGCTGTGGAGGCACCACCCACAGCTTTATCAATTTAAAGATGACTGTGCCATAAACATCAAACCCGAAATGGGTAATCTGCATCTCAATGCAGATTAGGGATTAGCCGCTGGGGTGCTGTTTTCCATGTAAATAGGCTGACTGCAGTGGGAAGAAAACGACAGAGGTCCTGGTGTCAGCCCCTTAGTTTTGAAGCACAAATGTAACATGTAAGAGTGAAAATAGGGAGAGTCGCAAGTGGAATCAGTTCAGCTAAGTCACTTGGGGAATTCATTTTGGTGGAAACAAATTCTTACATATAATTTTATTTGAAATTGAATTACTTGTAAAGTCCTGACATTCATTTAGTTACTCCAGGCTTATCAGAATTCATTACAAGATATTTCATTTTGGCCCAGGAAATGTCTTTCCTTTTTTAAGAGAGTAGATAAAAACATACCAGCCCTCGGTATTCTAAACATGGAATTAGTGTCAGATAAGTGATGGTTAAAATCGTTCCCTATCTGAGACTCTGGAATGAGAACATTTTCTTTAGGTTTTAAGAAGGCCACAGGATCCTGTGGCAAACAGATAGCAGTGAGCTGATTTTTTTCCTTCAGAAGAGCTTAGAGGAAAGTTGTCATGTGCAGAAGGAGCAGCTGTGCCATATATCCTTCAAATCTACAAACAGTTCCTGTTAAATCACAAATAAGCCTCTAAGAAATAACTTGGGAAGTGCCTGGATTCATCCCTTCTGAACATGCAATCTAATCAGCACCAAGGGAAAGGAGGAACGGATTAGAAATAGCAAACTCTGTTTATTTTTGTCTGGGAACTAAAGACTGTGCATTTATGGCTTGGTTTGGGAGCTTAAAGTTATAAATACAGTCTATAGCTCAGTATTATTGCCTCTGTACTTCCCAAATAATATTGCCTCTGTACTTCCCAAATAACCTATATCACCAAAAGTGCCATTTAGAAAAGACTGGTTGAAGGCCAAACTCCAAATTTCATCTGTGTTTTGGTGAGCTAAGGGATTTCACCTCCAAACCTTTAAGTACTGAATCACATATTCTGCAGGTATAGATACCTCTGCTTGTCCTTCAGTAGAAATGGACTTCATGAGATTTGGTTGTCTTCATCAAAGTTCTCAGAAATACTTTGCAAAACTGAAACCTCACTTTGAATTTAGAATATGCCAACCCACACAGCCTATTCGCAGACTTGTCCCAATACGAAAATGTATTTAGCTGAACTATTAGTAATGTGGTTGGTAATTGTGACTCTGTTAATGCTTTGACCTACCTGGAGCCACTAAATGTACTCAGTAATTTCTTCTTCCCTAGTGTGAAGAAGGAGAGGGAATGCATCTGCTTGTTCACAGATCCTAGTAACTTTGGTAGCCAACTCCTGAAGGAACAGACTGCCTTGGCAATGCCATGCTGATGTGGCCAGTGGATGGGGCCAGAGGCTGGCACCACTGCCTGCTTGTGCAGTTGCCTCTACAGCAACAGCTTCATTCCTGAGCCTTTATGAGAACAGATCCTCCCAAGGCAAAGATGCTTTTCCCTTCCCAGATCCTGACATGTTCGTTCCTTTTCTTCCACTCCTTGCAGGCTTGCTCTCTCTCTTGTGGTTTGCTCTTGTTTCTCTATTCCTCAGGTAGTCCTTCCTATTGCTTAGTTTGGGGTTTTTTATGCTATTTGCTGTCACCATGCTTTTAGCTTTGTTCCTATTCCAACCCAAAGTCTACAGTCCCTCCCCAGGGTCTTCCAGAAAATCTCACCCATGTTACCTCACCGTCATACGGTCCCCTCTGGCAGTGTACTGCCCTGCCTCAGAAGGTGGAGGGGAAATATTTCCACAGCCTTTCATCCTCCACATGCTCCCTGCTGTCAACCTCTGAGGAAGCAAACAAGAGATTAGTTCACAAGAAACAAGCAAAAGGAGGATTTTGCTTGATGTGTTTGTGAGTGATTTGTCTGCTAAGCATGAATAAACATCTTTTATCAAGTTTTGCTCTGGACAAAGAGAAAGTAGGCAGGATGGCAAACAGCAGAGGTCAATGCAATAGTCCTACTGCCTGCAATTATGACAGAGGGTCAGGCTGCCTTACTGGAGAAAGAATGAGACTGAGACCACTGGGAACCTCAAAGCACCTCTGCCCCAGAGGCTACAAGCTTTGCTCTTGTGCCGTCTCAGCCCTCACTCAGGCTCTGTCCCCTTCTTCCCACTCTCTGCCAGCAGAGTCTGAGTGCTGGCCCTCTGGTTTTATATCAGCTCCATCCCTGCCTCACAAGTTGCTTATACCCTGCCCAGCATGCCACTCACAGACGATGTGGAAGAACATTACATCCAAGCACAAATGGGAAGAAGTGAGGATCAGCCTCAGGAAGACTTCTGCAGGTGGACAGTAATGAATTCTGATTTAGGAAAATAGCTGCTAACCATGTGGAGGGCCAGGAGGAAGAGCACATTTTAAATGGCAAAGTTTTGTAACTAGGACCAAGGTTGCCTGTCCAAGAGATCATGGTAAAATGGTTGATCGTTCATGACCTCACAACTCTCTCCAGTAGCAGTGGTCCTCTTCCCACACAATTTACCAGCAGGAATTGTACTATTTTTGTGTGTCTCATAGCTTTTATTTTGCTTACAGAAAATTAGCCAAGACTAAAATCTTGGCTAATTTTAGTTTAAGATTAAGATTTAAATTGCCTCACAAGTGGGATTAGATATGCATTTTGCTGACAAAACCTTGAATGATCCTTTTTTTTTTTTTCTTTTTTCTTTTTTTTTTTAATGCTCCAAAGCTAATCCTCATTCCAAGAGTAGCAGGGGCAAATGAAGGCCGCCCCCGAGCACTGAGGTGGCACCCGGCCTGTGCGCCTGGCAAATTCCACATGGTCTTTCTTCTGTAGGCTTTGGGGGCACATAGGCTTTACCCAGAGTGCCACAGAGTGCCAAGAATTTTACCCATGGGAAGTCAAATAAAAACAATTTGAGGTAAACTGTGAGGATAGTGTCACTGACAAAGAACTGCAAGAGAGCATTTGGAGAATGCCCTCGCTTCATTGAGCACTGGGGAGTTGAAATAGTGCAGGGGAAATCTGGGCCACTTAACAAATTTTAGGTCTGAACCTTCAAACAATTACTGATGTGAGTGATTATCAGCAGAAGTAATTCCATGAAACTCGTGTCTAAACATTTGGAAAAAAGCACAAATCTACTTTATCCAGCTGCTCGGTAGGAGTAGCATCATCTGAGGGCAGTGGAAGATGCGTAGACTGTCTAGGTAGGCATTTTTCAGTTTGTTTTGTTTAAAAGGTGTTTTAAAATGTGATACTTTGGCAATAGTAGAGGAAATAACAAGAGAGAAGGTAGAGTGTAGGAGAGGGTTCATGTTCAGAGAAATCTTTCATATAAATTTACTGCTAATTGCTTCCTTCTTCTTAAGACACCAAATGATGCCATTGATCATCCGCAAGTGCTGAGGACAGCACAAGGATGGTTAAATGTATCAGTAAAGAAACATTCTTAATGAGACAGAAAGCAAGTAAATCTTGACCAGTAAATTTCATTACTTTGTAATTTAAAGGAATATTGACCTTACCATTAGTTTTACATATTTTGTACCTCAGCATTTGAGAGAAGGGTGAAAATCAGCTAAACTTAGGACCTGTGAGTTGTTTTTATTCACATATTTCAGTGGTCCTTAACGTAACAGTTAAATTCCCAGCCAGGAAAAGAATCATCTCAGTTTTTTGCTGTTTCACAATATCACACTGTGAAAGTTTCGTGAGATCATCACACAGCCACAGTTACAACAAAAAAAGAGAAAGTGTTCATGTCAACAAAGACAGATTTACTCTCAAAGTGTTCATGCAAATATTTTAATTCGTGTTTTGTCAAGCTGCTTTAAACAGCCAACCCTCGTTGTAAGAATATGCTAATACGTAATTAAACGGCACTCACATCATGCCATATGGTACATTTGAAACATAAAACACTGCTCTATTATTTGGGGAGGGTCATTTGAAAAGGAAAGGAGAAGAAAAAGAGAGAACCCAGGGGAGGAGACAGTTTTTCTGTCCTCCCACACATTATAAGCCAGCTTTAGCATTAAGCAGTGTTTTTCTAGATGAGACCTGACACTTTTGGGGATAATGGATCTTAACCTTTCATTAAAGAGAAATCATGTGCTGGTAGCCAACAAAGGCTATTGTACAGGTGGTGGAGTTGTTTTTTTTCCTTCTTTAAATCAGCCACAGTTATGTTTTTAAGGAAAATATTTACCTTTACTATGAAGCTGTGAACAGGTAATCACACAAACATGGGGAGTAAGCTCTGGAGCCAGTGGGAGCTTTGCCATTGGCTTCCGTGAAGACCTTGGTTCTCTGCCATTTCTGATCAGATATTAACATGCAAGTCAGGGTGGGAGAGATAAAGAGAGAAATGCTGGATTCAGAAAGTGAGTTTGGCAGTTAGGAGCTTAATTACACAGTGACATGTGGACAATGTTTAAGCAGGAGTGCAGACGCAGGCAAAAATGATTAATCTCTTGTTTTAATTATACTTGATAGTTTGATTGTGTGGTCATTATTGGAAATGACCTGGCATTTCATTTGGGAACTTCAAAGTAGCAGGAAGGTGAGGAGATGCTGTAGTCTAAGGCATTAGCTGCGTACTAGTATATGTTTTGTATTTTAATGTGCCTGACAGGTCACAACTGAAATGAGTGATGGGTTCAACCTAACCTTTGCCAGATGATCACCTACATTAAAAAACTCTGCATAATTTATTAAAATAATTCAAATGCGTTTCTCAGTAGAGCATTCGTTGTCTACTTTTATTTTTAATGAGAACAGTTCATGATACTACCATCTGATGGCTATTGAAAAAGATGTAGTCTTTTCAGCTTAGTTCCCAGAATCAAAGGCACAGCTACTCAGAGGTACTTTAGTGTTCAAAATACAAACAGTTCCTCCTTAGCACCTCTCAGGATGTGGACACGGACACTCCCAAAATCCAGCCTGCTTTGGATTTAGTAAGGACCAACAGAGAGGCCAAACCTCAGCAGTGTTGTGCTCAGCAATGTGGTGAACAACGAGCGCCTCTTGAAGTGAACATTTCAAGGTGAGATTGTGGCAAGAAGCCTGCACTACAATATAGAGAATTTTATTCTTTAGAGTTGGCAGGAAATAGTATTTCAATGCATGGTTATTGTGCTCAGAATTGTATTTCTGGCCTCATGGGAAGAAACACACTGCATTAAATTCTGCTGCAGCATGGATGGGTTGAAAGGTTTCTCTCACAAACTGCAACCTCCCAGGAAATATGCCCTGATAAAC
Source organism: Eubucco bourcierii (assembly GCA_013396675.1). Classification (NCBI taxonomy): domain Eukaryota; kingdom Metazoa; phylum Chordata; class Aves; order Piciformes; family Ramphastidae; genus Eubucco; species Eubucco bourcierii. Next base: position 372,275 of record VWZE01005606.1, on the reverse strand, counting down.
AAAATAAAAATAACCTCTTCTCTCCTTCATCAACAGGAAAATAACCGCCTTGTTAACCAACCAGAAGTGTGATATTTTTTACCTCAGCTCTGCAAAGCACTTGCTTATCTTAAAGCAGGTATCAAAACCTACGCCTGTTCTGCAAGGAAAGAAAACAAGGTGTGCATCTCGAGACATTTAAAGCCATCCTGCCACTTCAAAAACCTCTGTTAGTGACAAGTGTGAGTGGTTGCGGTTTGAGGCTGCCTCAGGACATTTTAACATGTGGGATCCACTACAACACTGCAAGAACTCCAGAACCTCAGGGAGGTCTGACTCTTGTCTGTATGTGGCTAGCCCTACTTTTCATATGCACTCAGGTTAAACTCTCCACCCTACTGAAGTCAATCATATTTTCATCTACTGGGACCAGGTCTCCACCCACAGACCTTAAGGATAACAGCCTGAAGACCACTTGTGGAAACTCATCCAGAAATCCCTGTGTTAAGACTGATCAGAGCTTCTATCTGAACTGTATACTTCAGGAACATGTCACAGAATCAGTGATCTGGGTTGGAAGGGACATCCAAAGGTCTAGTCCAACTCCAGCATCCAAAGTTGAGTTAGAAGTTTAAAAATAAGGAATTCATTACATATCTGTTAAAGTTATTCCCAGGCTAATTACTCCCATTCTCAGAAAAAAGATCACAGAATGCTAGGGGTTGGAAGGGACCTCTGCAGATCACTGAGTCCAGTCCCCCTGCCAAAGCAGAATCACCCAGGGCAGGCCACGCAGGAATGCATCCAGGCAAGTTTTGAGAGTGTCCAGAGAAGGAGTCTCGGCAATCTCTCTGGGCAGCCTGCTCCAGGGCTCTGCTTCCTTCCCATCTTAATATGTGTGCTCTCAAATATCACCATGTCTGATAGCTTGAAGAACTCATTTCTTTTAAAATGTCTTTGCTCATTTATAGATCACAGTTGTAGTGGTTCTGAGTGTTACCCACCCCACACAACCAATGAATTCACCCAGACTAGGCTCAACCAGCTGGAAGTTAAGGAATGCAGGTTTATATTCACAGCTTAGCACAATGTACAAGCAGATATTTACAATGTATTGCAGATATTTACAATGTATTACATATATTTACAACTGTATAAAGTAGCATACAAGTTAAAAGTAATACAGAAACACAATTCCCCTCCCAACAATCAGAGTGCCCAGGAGGGCCTCCCAACCACCTCCCACCTTCTTTCCACCGCTCTGCCTTACCCCAGAATCTACCTTACCTGCAAGGTGAGTTGGAAGTATGGGCAAAGGAGATTAGAAGCAGAGTGATGAGTTAGGTTACACAGATCCAACTAGAAACAGTCAGTATGGCAGAGACACAGACTCTGACTCCCTTATCTATGTTTGTGTCCTTGCCTTTATGCATCTCAGCAAACACGAGTGAATTAGACACCATCATTGTTGGTTTTTTTAACAGCCTATAATATACTTTTTCTCATTAAAATATTCCAATTGACTTCAAACCAGCACAAGTCAAAGTAGCTTTTATTATTTTCTTTAATAAACTGAGGGGATAAAGCAATTATATGAGAGTGCTTGGAAAGAGGAAACTTCTGGAGTCAAAATCATCCACACACAGAGTTATAGTCAAAGTTTCAGGAATGGTACTGTCCCTGAGCCTCTTTACATAGGAAATGGAAAAGAAGAACTGACAAAATATGTAACAAAGGGGCAATAAGAAATGGAGAAGGTGAGTCCAGTCAGTTCACTGAGTAAAAGTTGTCCAACTTGCTCTTGACATAGCTGAACGTGAAAATTGTCCTATCCTTTACTTCTACACTGATTTGGGGATGGTAACCAATGTTCTACGGGGTTGGTTCAGAGATTGAGGAAAGCATGACTGAAGAAAGGGAAGCCTGTTTGGTGTGTTGGTCTGTGGCAAGGTGTTGATGCTTGTCTTGAGAAGGTTCCAATGAAGGTGCGGCACGTAGACGCACACATGTCCAAGAGTAGAGCCACTGAGGAACATCAACACGACCATCAGGCAGATCAAGCCTCAAAAATTTCTCAAGTTGACACCAACTGTGATCTTGACCTTGATTGGAACCACCGAGGTCAACTGTTCTTAGCTCAGTGGGCCCATGCTTCATCTGGACTTCAAGGCAGGGATGCAACATACCGATGGGTACGAGATAGGTCAATTGACTTATCCATGGACACTATCACCCAAGTCATTCATGACTGTGACATCTGTGCTGCTATTAAGCAGG
>VWZE01005606.1:330138-369977 GCA_013396675.1 Eubucco bourcierii | reverse complement strand
AGACAATGGCACTCATTTCAAGAACAATCTTGTGAAAAACTGGGCCAAAGAGCACGGTATTGAGTGGATCTACCACATCCCCTACTATGCACCAGCTTCAGGAAAGATTGAGCGCTACAACGGTTTGCTCAAAACCACCCTAAAAGCCATGGGGGGTGGAACTTTGAAAAACTGGGACAAACATCTAGCACAAGCAACCTGGTTGGTCAATAGTAGAGGTTCTGTAAACAGAGAAGGACCTGCACAACCACATTTGGTACTAACAGCAGATGGTGATAAAGTTCTTGTTGTACGTGAGAATAATCTGTTAGGAAAAACTGTTGGGGTATTTTCTCCTTCGGGCAAAGGGAAACCTGTCCGAGGGGTGGTGTCTGCTGAAGGTCTTGGTCATACATACTGGGTAATGCAGGAGAATGGTGAAATCCAGTGTGTGCCACAGAGAATTCTGCCTTCAGCCAAAAGAATTTAAAATTCAGAATGTATGATACAAGCTGTTAGGATCTTCTGTTTCAGGTGTCCAAAGGAAGAATCTATGAGGAATCCACAGCACATGAGTGAGAACCCTGGATCACCTGAGAGTCCTTGTTTTCGTGTCCTCTGTGAAGAGAGTAACTACTTCCTGTTTCCTGAGCTTTTGAATCACCTGCATCTGAGATAGGCAGAATGAAAAACTAAAAACAAAAACCATGAACTTTACTATTCATCATCGTAAATATTGTGTTAGATTAGGCAGATTCTATGCAAAACTATGAATGATATGGAGGGGTAGATTGTACTGGCTCGAGTCTAATAGGAATATTATAATGAGAGAAATTAGATCATTGGTTGTGAAAAGAAAATAACAATGAAGTCATTCATCGGTTTGCTGAAAGGGATAAAAAACCAAAATGTAAATAATTTGTCCCACTTTGCTCTGGGATGCTTCCCCCTTTCACATCCCCTTCGCTCCACTCTAACATCTTCCACTAACCTTGGCTAACAGGAAACAACATAAGCTTTGATGATTGTCTTGTTTGTCTGTCTGGGGAGGAAGAGGGAGATAAAGAGGCTTTGAGCCCCTTCTGGGCAGTTTCTTTGTGCTGGAGGGAGTTTGGACTTCTGTATTGTTTATAATTTCTATATAACTGTAAATACTTGTAAATATATTGTGTAAATATATAAACAGTAAATAAATGCTTGTAAATTTATCTTTGCTGTAAGTACAACTTTACCTCCAAGCTGTCTGACGGGGTCTGGTAAAATTTCGATAGTGGAGGGGTGTGGGTGGGTAAGTTCCTAACCCATCACACAGTTTCATGGTGAAATACAGGTAAATGGGAACATGCTGCTCTTAGCACAGTCTGTGGAAGGTTCATGCTGTATTGTGCCAAACATGGATGGTGAAACATTTCCACTGGCCTCTCTCAGTGTGCCATCTGTTCTCTGGACTTCACAGAAAGAGGCAGTTTCAGTTCTAGAAATTACTTAGTGTCAGATTATATATAAGGGGAAGGGGTCAGCTCCTGATCGCTCATGCACATCTGAGAAATGTAAACAGTAAATGTGTTCTGAAACACTATCAAGCAATCTTTGTATGGGGGGAGGGAAAGAAGAAAGGAGGGGGAAGAAAAATGTCACTCGGGAAGTCAAATTGTGTCTGTCTGGGTGTTTTTATTGAGGCTCGTAATGACTCACCACAGACTGCACAGACTTGGGAGCCTGTAGCTCACCCCAGAAGTGCCAACCAATGCCAGGATATTTTCTGCAAAGGGTTAATAAATACTTTGTCTAGTCTAGTTTTCAGTTGATTGGACAATGACAGTCTTAGTGCTTCCCCTGAGAGATCTTTTCATGTAACATCAATTCCACAGTAAGTCATTGCTGTTTCTCATTCTGTCTCCCTATAAAACTTTCTGGGGGGCAAGGAAAAAATAATCAAAATTAATGAGTAAGACCTGCATCACATTTAATTAAAAATATTTTTGCCCTTGGAAGGAAAAGGTACAGCGATAACTGGAACCACAGGGGAGGCCTCCCTAAAAAGCATTGGCATCCTCTCACCTTATTTCAGCACAGATACAAAATTGAACAAAATGTGCAATTATGTCTTAAACAAAAACGTGGTGCTAAACATCAAATGTGTGTAGCCGAAACAACGCACGAACACATGGCAGCTTTGCTAAGTAATTTGCTCTTAATTGTCAGCACATTTAGTACTGGCATTTCTAGATACATTTTTGGTTCATTCTCTAACAAATGACCCTACACTAATTGTTTCTCCTAGCAATTTATTGCACAGCTGGGAGACCAAGTTGCAGTAGTGCACACACACTATCTTGTGTTGAATTCATTTCTTGAAAATGTTTAAAATTCCATGAGGTAGTCAAGAATTATTTTAATTGCAGTGTCTACAATGAAAGCACAGAATTAATTAAATGTCTTGCAGGGCAGGTGAGGTAAGGATTTCAGAACCTATTGCTTGAGAATGTTTCAACAATTGTAACGGTATACATCAAGACATCCTTTAGTAATGGGGATAACTGTGACATTTCAGAGGAACTCTTAAAAGTATATTTTTATTTAAAAGGTGAACATCTGCTAAGATAGCAAGCTCATCTTTATGCTAAAGAATTATCTTTCGGAGGATCATTCCATTATGAAATACCTGTCATGGTTCTCTTGTACAAATCTGTTAGGTCTCACAAATCTTTGTCTCATGTCTCTCCTAAGGGACACTTATTTTCTCTGATGAGAGATAAATGTTCATCATTAAAAAAAAAAATTTAAAAAAAAAAGTTTAAATCTTAAGCAGACCAAAGACTAAAGGCTTACTAAGGAAAATTAGCTGAAACAGTATAAACGGAGATAGATCTCTAGAAAATGGGTTGCCTACTGCATGTTGAATTAGCTTTCAAGAAGCGCTGATATCACATTATAAGTTGGAAATAAATTGCTGAAAAGTCCTTCTCCATTAACTCATGAATCACACTACCTGATGTGTCACATCACATCAAGTGTCATCAGTCAAATCAACTGACTTCATTAAACGTTTAGTGAATTTTTTTTTCCACAGGAGAATGATCTCATATCTCTACAACTTCACACCGTAAGCCAGATCTTGAGGCAGCCAGACAGAACTGGTTGTATGAAGTTGGAATATATTTTAAGTCTGAAGTGAGTAAATTCCTGCCCAGTTCTTCAGGGCTTTGTTTATTTAAAGAAATGTGTGAAAAGCCTTTTACCATTTTAGAATTATTTTTAGAATTGAACATATTCCACACTTTTAGTAGTCTGTGAAATTAAGTTCTGCAGAACCTTAACAACATCTGCACACCTTTGAATGCAGCAAGCTCTTTGAAATACAGACCTCATTTCAAAGACCTATCTTGCAAGCTGCCATTTTTCTGTAAGGGTTATGGGTTTCTCTAAGGGTTAAGGTAAGCACAAGCACTTGGCCATATTAGTATTTATTCACATGGCAGCTAAGAAGACCTAGCTCTCTGAAGTGCTTTGACTGGAAAACCCAGCTACTACTAGCACAAACCAAGACCTCTTGTTAGACCCATGGCAAGCACAAGGTCACAGAAGCTAAAGTTGGAGTTCCAAACCTCCACACGGTTTTACAGTAACGACTTAGGTGATGAGCAGGGAAAAGACGAAGGATCCCCTGATCACCTGCTGTTGAAGGGACTCTGATTGTAGGCTACAACATAAAACAGATCTGTGAGAAGGTTTAACACTGTTCATACACAGATCCATAAAAAGAGAAAGTAGCTTGTTAGGAGTTTGGCAGGGTTGGCTTTTAGAGCAACAGGGGATTCATCAAATGCCATATACACACATGCAGCTAAATTCTGTCTGCAGTTTCCAAGACAATGCATGCATGCAGAAAGTGGATATTATTACTAAAGCATAACCCATCCATTATTTACGCAGTCTCCAATTTCATGCACATTCATGGTTAAAAATCTGAGCAATGCTGCTCCTCTTTTTCATTTTATATCATGCTCACATAAATTTTCTATAATCTTGCAGTAATTAGAAAACTGTACTCTCTGAAGGTATTTACAACTCTGAATATACGGTTTCTTTCATTTTTAATCACTTGATGAAGTTATTAATTAATAAGTTTTTACATTTTGTTTTTATCCTCCTCTTTGTGTGTTCTCTTTTTTTTTTCTTTTTTTTTTTCTTTTTTTTTTTTTTTTACACAGGACAGAAACATCCCTTTTGATTTTAGCTATGAAGGGAGGAGAGCTCTGCAATCTAACAGAACAAATGCAGCCCAAGTTAAATTGGCATAGCTCTCTAAGTGTTACTGAGTGGTGTCTGCTTAACCCAGAGCTGAATTTTCATTTATTTCAATTGAAGAAGGGTTAAGGGTCTTAATGAAAAAGGAGTAGAACCAAATAGTTCTTAGCCAAAGAGTTTGGGTTGTTTGGATTTGGGGTTTTTTTCTTCTCATACATTTGCAGACTGAACTCTTAAATCGTGTCAATTGCTTATCAGATTGTATTATCCTCTGGCATTCAGCTTCTGCTGGGTAATCAGCATCTCTTGACTAGCAGGGCTGCAACCGTCTATAGAAGCCAGTAAAACAACCTGCCCCTTCCCACCTGCTGCAGAAGCGGCTGCCGGGCCTGAAGGAGTGGAAGGGGAAGCAGTGGCTGGGAAACCTGCGATAGTCACATCATTGTGTGACAGAATGCAAGCTACAAGAGAGGGGCTGAACAGCCTTGCCTACTCAGTGCTGCTGTTCTGTGCCAGTAAAGGAGATGAAATATTTTATACCATTTTTAATTAAAGAGATTTTTGTCAATTACTTCAGCAGAGAGAATGAAGGATTTGCTGCCCTTATAAAAATTCCTCTCTTCTTTTCTTTTTTTGTCAGCCAGTATACAATCTATTTCTACAAAACTTTCATCTCTTCAAGCCAGCACTGGTACCTTAAATAATAAGGGCAGTGCTGTAACTGGTAAATAGTGGCAAGTACCTTATCGGCTCAGTTCCTTTTAGCAGGCTGAAAGTGAAAGCCATCCTCACCACCTGACAGTTAGGTTCTACACTGAACACCTTCACTCTCCCAGCATCCTGTCGGGAAAAATCCCACAATTCACATACCTGCCAGACTGAAATGGGGAATATGAGCAACTAGGGGTTCCATTTGCAACTGGGAGCTGAAGAGAGGGAAAATATAGCCAAGTCTGACAAGTTCTGAACAGTGCCTCTTTAAAAACCGCCTTAGAGTGGGTTACATGCAGCTAACTGTTCATGCACGGCTGCTGCAGGAGGGGATCTGATCTTGTCGTTCTTTTGGCTATGTGTTTTGGGCCAGCCTGAGGAGTGTTGCCACAACCTATTGTCTGTGAGTGAGTTATGGTTTGTCCCAAGAGACATTTGGGCTCTCGTTCAAGCAGTCTTTCCTTAGTTTACCGTGCAGGTTAACTCCTCTATGGCCACAAGCAGGGGTAGTGAAGACAGGCAGTGATTGCTAAGCCAGCAAGACCACACAACCCTTCCTCTCCTCACTACCCAAAGTCAGACAACTTCAGAGCAGCTAAGGAAGCTGTAGTTACTGTAGGGGCAGGACTTAACCCAAAGACTCTTATTAAATGTATTTTCTTCTTGAAATTAGAGTAGATTAGCTGGTATTTTAGACAACCTTTGCAATGATGTATTTATTCTGGTGTACCAAATAATTTCTTATAGCACTTTTTTTTTTTTTTTCCACGTGGAAACTTTAGACATTTCTATTTCCAGAAATGTCTTTGAAAAGATTCTGCTTCCCCTTCTGTGTGGAAGTGTGATTATATTTGTAACAATTAAAAATGCAGTTCCCCCTGGGGAAATGTCAGTGGTAATTATCACACTGATGATTCAGAGAATGCTTCCTTCAACAACTGGCTCTTGATAAATTGTGAGTACTTGTTTGACACTCTCAGTTCTCCTGTTTGATTAAATAATCATCAGGAAAATATCCACGTCACCATCTCAAAGTCACATAGTCACATGTCAGTCTCTTTCCATGCTGAAGTGCATCACTCTGGCCGATAAAAACCACAAGCACTTCACTATGTGAAAACCAAGAAAGCCTTCCAGAACTCATATGTGTAGCTCATAGTGTGTGTCAGTAGTAACTAGGAGAGTTGCACACCTAAAGCCACCTCTAAATGAGCACCACTTGAGTAGAAAGGGAAGGGATAAAATAGTTGCCCTGTTCTGACAGCAGTAGACACTGTAATGAAGCATTTCATAGAGCTGCTGCTCTTTGCTCAACTCTTGTTCATCGTTGTCTGCCTTCTGTTGCGCATTTGGCTTGCAGCTGATGCTGACCGTATTCATTACACCCTACAGCACAGGGCCAGGGACCATTCCATAGAAGCAATTCCACTGATTTTCCTAGGCACTGGGTAAAACTTTTTGTTTCTTCATGAAAATTTCACTTCTTCTCCCTCTGATCTCACATCTTCACTCCTCTCTTTGAAATCCTGCTTGCCCAGCGTTATTTGGTTGATGGTCTCTGCTTTGGCCTTCATTGCAAGCATCATGTACAAATGCTAATGTGAACCAACAGCTTATTAGCATATCCTGCAATGGTAAAGCACTGGAAACCTTACTGTGTCTCTCCTCCTCCTTTCATTACCAACACAATTGCCAGTGTTGTCTAGCTGAGGATCAAGAGAGTCCCAGATCATGCTATCAAAATAATGTGTGTTGTAAAATAGAGCTGCTTTATCCCACATTCCAGCCCTTCTGGGAGCTGAGTGCAGCTCTTTTTTTCGCTCTCTTTCTGCCTTACTTTTGAGTTTCCCATTGCTAAAGATGCAGTTCTCTCTCTCTCTCTCTAAGACATGTAAAAAGTTCTTACATCCTAGCCCAAAGCCTTCACTTGGAATTCTTGGGTATTTTTGTTTGTTTTCTCAGCCACAGCCCCATTTGTATACTTTAATCCCTCTGACATGTAGTGAAGCAGGTTGATAGTTTCTACTTACTGCAATTCATTTTCACTATCTAAATAAAGTCCTTTTTGTCAATATTAGAGCATGATAGACTCGTTTCTTCTTTCCTTTTCTTTCTTTTTTTTACCTCAGTGAACCAATGTGCTATCCCTTTAACCTCTGACAAGTAGCAGTCTTTCATGGAACAATGAATGAATCAGTTTTCCAAAAGCAATTCAGCAGAAGCAGTTCTGGATTGTGGCCTTCTTTGAACTCCTGATCCATCATATATGATGTGCTGTCTCACTCACCGACTGATTTTCAAGTCAGTCTCTAACTGCACAGAAGCTACCTATCCATTTGGCCAGACAAATCACATGAGCAGATGTGAGGTGACCCAAACAAGGTGCACAAATGATGTGTTTGGGATCAGATTCAGGTGCCCGCTGTGCTAAATCCCACATAAACACTAATTTTAAAAGACAATTTTCAACCCAGGAAGCTTCAGCTCTGCCATGCAGGAATGATACCAACACCTGGGAAGTGGGAACAGTGGGTGACAAAGGAAGCATAAACAGTGTTTGGAAGCTAACAGAATGAAAGAATATTAAAGAAACAGCTTTGACATCGCAAGGTTAAATAACAAACATTTGGAAGCCAAGAATTAGAGTGATTTGATTCTACCTTTGGTTTAATTCCACCTTTCCTTATGCCATTGTGTACTGTTTATTTCAGCAGAAGTACTTCCTCATCCAGGTAAGAAGTTATTGATGTGAGGAGCAGGCACTTACTGGTTTGTTTTCTCTGCACTGGTCATTGTATGCTATTTGTCATCATATTTCTCACTGCAGGATCCACAGTGTCCACTTTCACATCTTCAGAAGCTCTTTGAGATAAGCTAACAGGGTCTCTCACCTAGCCAACCTCCTGGTAGCCCTTACAAATGAGTCTTTGGCACTTCCTTAGTTGGTGATAGAAATCCACAATAGCAATTAGGGTATCTGCTGGGATAGATCTTGCTAATACCTTCACTAGATTCCTGGTCATGAAGTAGATGCCCTCTGAGAGTTTAGCTCAGCCTACTGCTGAGGCAGATGAACGCTCATGACCTTGGGAATATATTTCTGGCGCTGGCATTATAGAAGACTACAATCTTCAACTGAAAAAGGCTTTGGTGAAAGAGTGGAATCAGTGGCACTGTGACACAGAGGCCTGAGGACTAAAAAAGTTTACAAGAGGGAAAAGTCACCTGGGGTCAACTCCACACACAGAACCTTTGGGGAATTTATAGCCAAATCCAAGGAAAGACTTTGGATCTTGAAGTAAAATTTAGCAGGACTAAGCGCTAACTCCAAAACTGCACTTGTAAAAGTCTCTCTGCAAAGCAATCAACCTTTTAGCTGTAAATATTTCCGGGTTCCAGGAGTTGCACCTGCTATCCCAGCATAGATCATCCCAGCTATATGCTGTCCCAGCATTGTTAGAGACCAACAGTTCTGAAAAGTCATCTCTACCAGACTGCTACACAAAATCAGGAGCTACAAACTGTCTGTACTTGCATCCTCTGAGTAACTCCGTCAGTAAGGTGTTGTCAATGTATTCTGCCATCACCTACAGAATCTGGATCCACCTAAAATGAATGTAATTTACTGGAAAACCTATCTGAAAACGAACAGCCTACTTTCACATGCATATGTATGCATGCATGTGTCCACACAAGTGTCTGTGCTTTATTTGCCTTAGTGGGATTTACATCCCCATCTCCTACTGTCCATGTTAGTATCTTCATTCCCAAGCTGTGGAAGTTCTGGGGTAGAGCTACTTTCTTCTGTCACTGCCCAGAGAAGAAGTAATGATTCAGTGGGTCAAAGACTGAGAGCACGAGAGATGATGGCTTTGTAGCCCACTCAACCTTAAAATACTGCTAGAGAGCTCTTGAGAGCCATAATTTCTCTGACTTGCATGATAGCAAGCTTGGGCAGCGTCTCAGAGGGACGGTAAATGGGTAAAGGCTGCCAGATTTCAAGACAGGGGAGAGATGACCTATGTTTTTCCAAAGAAAAGGTCAGCAGAAATTTTTAGCATGGGAAGAACACCATGTTTTTCTCCATATTCCTTCTTAGAACTGACAGTTTATTTTCTGCATAAATGTGTGTGTGTGTGTATGAATTCACCATGAAGTGTACACCCAGCAAAGAAAATTTCTGTGGTGTTTGGCAAAGTTGAAAGTTACTCAAAGAAGGATCATGTCATGGGAAATATCAGGCAGCCACAGTAACAGGCAGGGTTATCTGCCTGGCCTATAACAAAATATATGGCTGAGGAGCATCAGGCACTGGCAGATCTGTTTCGTATCAGTGAGTACATATTTCAGCAAGGACCAAGAGAGAAAGAATAAATTTGAGAAACTAAGAATATGTGGCAAATCTCCGTTCCTTAGAACGTACAAATTACTGTCACCTATAAGAAAACTTGGCCCACAGATCAGCAACTTGACTTTAAAGAAAAGGACCATGATTTTCCTGATCTTAAGCTGTGAGTTGGGACAAGGATCCTACAGGTGGGAGCTAATAATGTGAAAAGTTGAGTTTGTCCATGTTTTGCCTCTTATGCCTTTGTCATCCAACCCTATGGCATGCAACTGGTTAAAGACCCCTGGTAGTAAATAGAAGGGGGCAGAGAAAGCTTGAACTCAGCTGCCTAAAAGATGATGAGATCAAGCTAAAATTCTTTATAAAAGGAATCCAAAGAAACACCTTCAACCATTAAATACAATGCAGGTGGTCATGAAGAGGCTCTGCACTAGTGAAGGAGAGAAACAGTTTCCACAAGGCTAGTTCAAGGACACAGGGTTGATCTGTCAAGCAGATGCTACAGCTGATGGTTGGTTCTGAAATCTGAGGTCAGTTAACTTTCCAGAGTTTAGAAGAAAACATGTTCAGAGTTTCATCAGCTGATATAGCCATGACAAGTCATTGAGCTATGAGTAATGGACTACCTCTCAATCCAGTGCTGCAGACAAATGTTACATTGCTTAAATGTCTCCAGGCTGGACTGCATAATTTCCAGGTAATACCTTTCAGAGTTTCCCCCGGTGGGAATGCCACAAGGTGAACCTAGTTACAATTCTTGTTTAATTTTTCTTTTGGGGGTGATTTGGGAAAGTGCAAGTGTTCTTCCTCAACACTTGAAGCATCAAAGCTGTTTTATTCAGTCCACGGAAGCTGTAGATTAGCTTAAGAACAGCTTTTCAGAACTTTCAAGTTGTTGTGAATTCTGCTATTAAAAAAAAGAAAAAAAAACCAACACCAAAAAACAGTCTCTTCCACACATGGAAGATAATAGGAGAGTTGCCTATGTTTAATTTAGCATCTGCTCTCACAGACCTGCTGCGTGTATCCACATGGGCACACAACGGTCTCTGAATAAATAGCATCTGCAGTGTTGTATTTACTCTGATTAATGAAGAGAAGAAAGACATTAAATCTCCTGAACCCTTGAAGGATGTTCTGCAATGATGTCATAACTTGTTTCAAATGATTATTTATCCCATTTTCTCATGACTGTTTTAAGTTGGCTCCTTTGTAAATTAGGTCTTTCTATTAGCTACAATCATTAATTACCCTTACAGAAAGTTTGTGTCTGCAGAGGGAGATGTTGCTCTTACAACTCCTGTTTCATCTGGCTCTGTGCTTTGAATTGCTTGCTGCTGACATTTCTGTGCAAGCTCCAGGGATGGTCTGGAAGCTAGTGCATTTACCAGTAGTATTTTCAGATTTGTTAGGTGTAATGATGAGGTTTTCAGATATAAACTATGAAAAGCGAAGCATTAAAAATTAAAATGTTGTCAGAAACAAAAATCAAAGTTGCTCCAGATCCAACAATTTGAACTACAAACTTAACGCTTCTTCAAAAGAGATGAATGAATATTGTACAGAACTGAACCTGATTAGGGTGAAAAAATCATGACTGAACTCTGCAGTGTGTATCTGCTGAGAATAAGAATGGTTGCAAGACACGTATTTCCTCAGCACAACTTTAAAAATCCTGCCTTAAGCATCCAATAGAACAGGGACGTTTAATATCATGTGCTTTGCCACAAATACAGTCTATACACTAAAGCAAATGTTAAAAAGTAACATAAACTTCAGAAATACACCAGCAGCAAACCCAGAGGCCACCAGGACACCCTCTCTAAGAGCAGAGAGGAGCAGGCACAAGCACAGAGAACATCCCTTCTTGCAACAAAGTTTATGTCCTAGGATGGGGCTGCTGTGCAGTTGTGGCTCCCTGTTGGTGGCCAGCTGGATCATACCACCACACACCCTTGCTGCCTGGCAGGGAGAGTTTCCTTCCTTTGGGATCTTCAGTTCCTAGTCCTCATTCTCTTGGTCCTCTTTGTATTGGGGTCTGGCAGCAGCTGAATAAAAGGTTTCTGGGGTTAGGCAATTGCTGAACAGAGTTTTTTGAGGGTATAGGTACTTTGGCTCTGCTAGTTCAGCCACCTGAGATACTTTTACTGGCCTGGAGGAAAGCTTAATGTGAGGAGCAGAAGGGATTTTTAAATTGTACCACTGGAATTACCACAACATGAGAGAGAAACAGTGGTCTACTCTTGCCTACAATAATGTGTTTCTGGAAAGCAGAAGGATGCAAAACCATTGAACAGTTAGAATTCTGGAAAAGTTTGTCATAGATTTTTTAAGTGAGGAAGATAAATGCTAAAGGCATGGGATGTGTGACACAAAGCAGCAGAAAGAAGAGCTATAGAGAAACAGCTCTTTCAAATAAATAACTCCTGTTTAGCAGAACCTGCTTTCTTGCTGAGATGATTGCCCAGTTAAGTCATGCCCCTGTGTGGTAAAACCAAGTCACCTCAATGTTAACAGACCGAACAAAACTATCTGTGGCAACGTAAAGGATAACTAGGCAACCACAACACTGGTGTGAGAGACAAAGACAAAGCTGCAAAGGTATTTGAAAGGCAGCAGAAAGCATGCTTTCTTAATCCAAGCATCTAATAAGTGCTGAAAGAATGAAGCATGCAATTGGAAACACATGGCCAAGCTGAGTGTAAGATAGCAAGAGGAGGCACAGCATAGAGCCCAGCTTTGCTTGCAGTAACTCTGGAGAGAGCTGATGCAATGCAAAGGTGTGTAGCTGGAGAATGAAGCTCTGACAATGAAACTAAGGTTTTACTAAGTCTCTTGATTAAATCTATGCTGATACATTCTATGGTAGGGTGTCTTCTGATACTGGAAAGAAATGTATGAAAAGTTAATTCCAGATAGATGATGGAACTGAATACAACATCATCACAGCAAGTGCTGTCTGTGCTCAAGGTCAAAATTCAAAACTCTGCACATTTCAAATAGGAAAATTGAAATGAGTCCATTTGGCAAAGCTTTTCTGGCTCATCTGCTAACAGATAGGAGAGTTTGAAATAGTGGAATAAAAAGTCCCAAGTGCGCTTGATTGAAAAGCAGTCTGGAAATGCAGATGATCAAGCCAGGTAGATAACCTATCTATGGAATTGAATTCTAGACTTCTTCTCAAATAATGCCACAGGAGGTTGAAGAACAGAAGATGCATTAAAGGCATGTAGCAAATCTTTCAGTTCTGAAGCAATTTCAAGAGAGTGGAAAGAAATCAGCATACCAGAGTTAATGGTATGATAATGCAAGATGCAAACAGCAATCAGTGAGAAGACGGTAGCAGAAGTAATTGTCACCAAAAGTGGGGGCTTTTATGACTTTATCTACTTTATTCAGGGGGAATACTGTTAACCAGATCTGCCCTTCTGTTTGGTTGGCAAAGACACTTGCATTTCTCTGTCAGACCCTGAATGTCTTTTGATTTAATCCAGATTCTGATGTAAAAAGTAGCACTATTTGTGTGTAACATATAGTGAAAGGATTGAAAACCACCTAAGTAATAGCAGCAGAGGAGACAGCCCTCACTTTAGGGACAGTTGACACAGATGCTCCAGCAGCTCTCCTGTGGATCACCACTGCTTGTTAATTTTATCAGCAGAATTGCTGCGGAATATAATAAAAAAAAAAAATAATAAAAAAAAAAGGTCAATTTCTTTGACCATAAATGTATTCTAGGGACATGTCACTTAGATTGAATTACCTGGATCAGATGGTAAACGTCTCTGCGTCTGGGCCTGCCTTTGATTTTTTTACAGGATGCGGATCCAGAGCAGCCTGTGGTTGAAAAGATTGAAGGGTCTGAAGGACTGAAGATCACCAAATGTGAATTCCCAGGGTGGTGTGGTAACTCACAGGGGCAATTCAAATGGAGAATGCAAATACAGAGAATTTCTTTAATCATATATAGCATAAACCATCATTAGAGCACAGTCTTCACTTTGGAAAGGCTGCAGACAAACTGGGAAAAGATTCAGAAAAAGTCATACAAAACCCATCCAGAATCAGAGCTACAACTTAAGATTTGTTTTAATTTATTGATATATCTTCACTTTTAATTTGTCACTATTGAGCATTGACTGAAGTTCTTCACGGTGACACAGTGTGACATGAGTTGATTGAAAACTTTGAAGAATGTAAAATCTGTCAGAAAAGGACTCAACTGAAATAGGCTGAGATCAACAATTCCCTAAGCTACTGAATAAGGGCTCTGAGGATGTAGCATTCCTTTGCTAAACCAAATTCTCAGTGCTGTAGGACTTCCCAAGTAAGGGCTTAAGCAGCATGTGAAGATTAAAAAGTCACAATTAGGTATCTGTCAGGTTGCAAACAGCCAAAAGGACACTGGAGTGACTGACATGATAATGTTTATAACTTTGAATTAACATGCTGCAAGCAGACATCTTTGTGAAATCATCCTGGAAACCTCCACTCCCATACTCACTACAAATGTCAGAAGGCTAAAGAAAGATTTTTGGAATTTGAGAAGGAAGGAAGTGAGAGCAATGATAGATTAACATCCATACAAACCTTTCTGAGATCCTTCCACACTTACAAGTTGCAAAGAGCAGAATGTGTGAAGTGTCCTTAGGTCTTTGCTTCTAGCCTGGAGCCGAACTCTTGTTTTGGTGTAAGGACAGAGCATGTCACAAAAGTAAAGAAGCTCTATCAGTAGTGTTTCTTCTTTGTGGGTAAGAGAGTGGCTGAGAACTAACTAGAACAGCAGGACTGTGTTAGCGCAGTGCCTCCAGGGAAGACAGATGAAGATGCAAACATAGTAGCAGCTGCAAATATGGTATAATAAACCACAAATTTTGAACCAATATGACAAAGAAAGTAAATAAAAGGAATGTTTTGGATTCTGTGACCGTGGTAGGGTATGTGGAGAACACAATCAAGAAACAGGAAATTCTTATTGGCAAAAAGATGTAGCCAGCACCACTACCTGGTGGGGTAAGCCATGGGAGCAGAGCATCGCGTTCAGATTGTAACCTGGGTAAGCAAAGTAAAAGTGAGTGGAAGGAGGGAAGAGCAACTTGCTAAGTATAACTCACAACTAAAAGGTCTCAAAAACATATGGTTGCACCAACTAACACCAGGGATACTGACAGGGTGTGTCACAAAGCATCCAAGAATGGGATGGATTGTCTTTTAAATATTTGTCTGCAGTATCTGGAAATAAAAATAGGGGCATCTGGACAAAGGCAGTTCAGCATCTGTGCTACTTTATTTCATGCAACCAGAAGTAAACCAGCACTGATAATTTCTAAAAACCATGGTGAATTTTCAATTGTTCTCAATTAAAAAAATACATCTATTTTTTAAAAAAAATTTTTTTTGACCTTGTTATGATTAATTATTTTTCATACTAGAAACTTGTGTATGGCTAGAGACCAGAAATTGCATTGCACATGATCAGTAGCCACATGGAGGGCAGCTTCTTAACTTCAGTCCTGGGAGAGAGAGAAATGAAGGCAGATATCTGAAATAAAAAGATCACCACACAACATGCAGAGGGAACCATATCACAACGATTAATAGACAATAAATGTTACAAAAATGCAGGAAGTTGACAAGGAAGGCTAAAGACAACAGGAAAAATCAAAGTAATAGACAGTAAAAGTAGTATTTTTTAAATGAAAATTTTTTAAGAAAAATCCAGTGATAAAAAGTAAAAAACTAGGTCTAAATTATACCAAAACCAGAATAAATCTTCTCAACATTGTGAATCTAATACCAGCTGGAAATGGAAAATCCATGGTTTAATCTTTGTTTGACAATCAGGGTGATGTCAACTTAACAAAATAGGGAAGAATAAGTACTTTTAATAAGATTATTAACTAGGAAAGTTAAACAGCCTCTAGTCTAATTGAGAAACAATAATAACAATTGGTGAATTTGCAAAGTGTTTAAAGAAGTGATGGAGGAATACTCTGAATTTCAGTTTGAAGAGACCTTGGAATACTGGTGAAATTTGGAAAGAGATAATATTGTGTTTCAACTCAGAATGGAAGAAAGGAGAGCAGTAACTGTGGGCTGACTAGCATGGCACCAGTATAAAACCAAATAATGGCAAAACTGACATGGGTTGGATTTAATAAAAAATTCAAGAGAGGGATATAAGTTATGTTAAGCAACACAGTTTTATGCAAAATAGGTCTTGGCATTGCACATTTGATTTACTTTTATGAGATTGCAGGTTTGGTTTATAAATGTTTCAGCCCAGACCAATGTAAGGAAGTTACCCCTTGACATTCTAACCTCAACATACCACTCAGTATCCCAAACTGGTAGGTGTCAGAAACTACTTTAAGCGAGTTAAGAATTGTCTGATTTGAAGCACTGCCAGTGAGAGACATCATCACAAAATTGAATTATGCCTAATGAGATTCTGCACAGATGTTCAGCACTACTGGTTGCTGTAATCAATTGGTCAGAAATATGTATGTACCCAGTGTTGATCTAATTTGTACCAAGGACATATGTGCCACATTGTATATGTAGCACCTGCATACCAACAAAGCTGGTACTGTATTCAAAGAGAGAAGATGGTGCACAGAGTAGGTGTGTCAGGTACCACAATCCACTATTTTTTTTTGTCTCTAGTAAATATATCCTTCTAGGTAACAGGGCAGTCCTGCAGCTAAGGTGCACAGATGAGGAACAAGTCCTACAAGACAAAGGTGGAGAGAATCGATGTTACAGTGGGCTCCTTTGTGAACATGTGGACCCATTGCAGTGCTGCAGAGCTACATTTGGGCTGGTGTACTTCCTGGTTGCCTGTACAGGAAATATTAAATTAAATATCATTGCTGCAGAAACAAATGCTAAATATCCTCATACTGTGTCAGTAGTTACAGTTTCTGTGCTGTGAAAGAGAAGACTGTAAAACTGGAGATGGTGTAGGAGAAAACCACACTCAAAACTCAGTAACTAAAGAAAGTGTCTCATGCTGACAGGTCACACAAGTTTTCTTTGTTTAGATTTTCAGAGCTAAGATAGAGAGGTACTTTACCACAGTATATAAACTTCTTTCATGGAAAATATTGGATGATAAAAGTTCAGCAATTCAGTTGAGGTGAACAGCAGAGATTACTGAGCAATTTTTGCTAGAAATAAACTCAACTGGAAGCTTCTCCTTTCTTTCTCTCTCTCTCTCTCTTTTTTTTTTTTTTTTTCCTTTCTTGATATATTCTGTTAGCTTTTCCCAATGAATCATTGTTGCCATACACTACCAAGATTCTCCATAAACTGATCTATCAGGTCACGTCTGGCACCTGTTTTGAAAATCACTTGCTGTCAAAAGTGTCATATTTGACTTTGTAAAACTTAACTCAGAAAAATCTAATTATCTGTGATGCAAAGATCAAGTTGTGTGTTCTCTTAAACTACCCGTTTATAAAGAAAAATCTTAACCATGCTGGGAAATAACTTCTTGGAAACTTACTGAAGCAGCATAACATCAACTCTTCAATTTCTGCTGGTGTGAAAGAATACAGCAGACATCAAAGCTGAAGCGATAGTTAAGACAAAGGAAGGAACATGCAAAGAGATGCTTAACTTTACAACAGCTTTTCAAAGGAGAGGATGTTGTGACAGTTATGCTTTTGCATAAGAAAGCAATTTGGACTATCAGGGTAGATGACTTCACCCTTGGTGGAGTAGTATACTGTAGTGGTTCTGGGAATTATACACACACACACACACACACACACACACACACACACACACAATGAATTCACCCAGACTAGACTCAAACCAGCACATATACCAGTCAGAGGGTGTTGCCATATCACCATGAAACTGCACCATGCTGCAGAAATGTCATGCTAACTACCTGCTGGGTATCAAGCAACTTAAATTCAAAACTTGGAGTATCCTTCTTTTGGTTAGAGAGGGAACATGGTACTGAGGAGAAACAAGTACAAAATTTACACTGGATGTAGAAATCACATAAGATATGCTAAACTTATATAATTTACCCAAAATCTCAAGTGACTTCCCATATGTAGTGTAAGTGTAATTTCAGTTTGGCTGAGGAATGTTGTTTTGGGGAATATTCTCTGCAACGATTCCAGGAAGATCAGCACTGCTGGGGACCAGTACAGTTAGTATCAGTATCTGTAATTCCTTCATCTGGGTCTGGAGAGCCCACAACCAACTTCCACTGGTGAATATGGCTTTTCCACTATGAAGTAGCATCAGAAAATGGAGGTCCTGTTGCCCTTTACCCTGTCTGTTTAGCACTGTTATCTTATAGATGTCCACACACAGTCATAGAACCATAGGATTGTTTCATTTGGAAAGATCTCTAAGATCGTCAAGCCTGTCAACCTAACACAAAATCATGACCCAAAGTGCCATATCTACATGGCATTTTTCAAACACCTCCAGAAACAGCAACTCTACCACCTCACTGAACAACCTGTTCCAATGTCTGACCACTCTTTCAATAAAGTTTTCCTAATATCCCATCTAAACCTCCCCTGGCACAACTTTAGGCCATTTCCTCTCATTCTATCACTTGATACTAGAGAAAAGAGATGAGGATTCACCTGCTACAACCTCCTCTCAGGGAGTTGTAGAGAGCAATAAGATCTCACATCAGTCTCCTTTCCTACAAACTAAACAATCCCAGTTCCCTCAGCTGCTCCTCCTAAGACTTGCTCTCCAGACCTTTCAACAGCATCCATTATCCTCCTCTGGACACACACCATCAATTCTATTCCTTCTTGTACTGAGGGGCCCAAAAGAGAGCACAGTATTAGAGGTGTGGCTTGAGTACAGGAGCACAATCACTTCCCTATTCCTGTTGTTTGTGCTATTCATGCCAGGATGCTGTTGGCCTTCTTGGCCACATGAGAACACTGCTGGCTCATCTTCAGCCACTCTTGACCAACTTCCCAGGTCTTTCCCTGATGGGCAGTTTCCAGTCACCCTGCCCCAACCCTGGAGCATTCACAGGGTTGTCGCAGGACCCAACACTTGGCCTTGGTAAACCTCATACAATTGACCTTGGCCAGATCCATCCTGGCCAGATCCTTCTGCAGAGCCTTCCTACCTCCAAGCAGGTCAACATTCCAACTCATTTTGTTTTCATCTGCAAATGTACTGAGGATGCATTCTGTCCCCTCATCCAGATCACTGACAGATATTAAACAAGACTGACCCCTGGGAAACACCACTGTTGACCAGCCACCAACTGGATTTAATTCTGTTCACCACCAGCCCCTGGGTCCTGCCATCCAGTCAGGTTTTAACCCAGTAAAAGTGTCAAATCATTCAAGCTATGAGCAGCCAGTTTCTCCATGAGGATGCTGTGTGAGGCAGTGGCACATGTTTGCCTTTGAGATACAAGTGACCAACTGGAAAATGCTGGAATAGAAAAATCAGCAGGCATGTCAGAGACATGGGTTTCAAATACCCTGCTAACCTTGGAAGTGGGGAACTGTAACTAATGACGCTACTGCATTTTTTTCTTGGAGGACTTGGTGTCATGATCCAAGGTTCAATTAGATTAAATGCAGTAAATAGATGCAGGAGTAATTGACTCCTTACCAGCAACACACAATTGAGTTGCTCAGTGCTGCAATACAGCTCTGTTATAAAAAACTGCTGTTGCAACTCAAAAGACAAGCAGGCTTTCAGGTGGGAAGCTGTGAGTGCTAAAGCTGAGGGACAGGGCTGTAGTGTTATGCACTCCTTACATTCCTGTGCCTCATGAACTAGTGTTAATGGGCACTTCTTGGCACTGAGAACAACTGAGACACTCAGGCTTGTACCCTTGTCCGAAGTCGTGTTGCCTCTGAATCAGAAACAAGGTAGGAACATCATTTGGAGTCAAACCAACCTCTGTCAACTAGTTTAGTGCTCTCCTGCCTCTGGAATAGATTCCAGTCCATATTTCAGATGGCTGCAAGGGGAGCATAAATATTGACACAGATAGGGTCGTCCCCTCCCCCACCCTTTTTTTTTTGTTGTTGTTTGTTTGTTTGTTTGTTTCTCCTTCTCTTTTATGTAGCAATTTCTGATTAATTTGTAGTTGTCCAGGAAGGCAAACCACTGCTCTTTCCTAGGTGAAGCTTTAGTAAATCAGACCTTTGGGGGTTAGATCAGATTTTACTTAAGGGAAAGTGGTTTTGGAACCTGTGACTCAGTATCTCCACCTTAGAGAAAACTCCCCTTCCTAAAGTACACAGACTTGAGTAAACATTAGCATAGCTCCAGGATAATTCCCAGAAGCGATCACAGTCTATAGGAGTACAAGGCTACATATTAATGGTGAGAATCTAGTAATAGTTGTTTTATTTACTCTTTAAATCATTTTGATCGTGAACTCAAATAGAAGTAAGCAAATTTCCCCTACTTGGGTAGACAAAAATGTGTTTTGGTATGAGTTAGGGCATTTAGAACATGATCCCAGGCAGACAAGGTAGAAAGTATAAAAGTTTATTAATGAAAATTTAGCAAGGTACAATCAAGCTACTGGGAAAACTGATTGAACATACTGTTATGGTCTTTTCTCTTGGGTGAGAAATTGAGAGCACTCAATCCCATGCAGATTAAGATGGGTAAATGGCATTTTCAGGCTGTGATTTTTGGTGGCAATGCAGGACACACAACATGCAGGTCTCGAATCCTCCTAATGTAATATAGTATTGCTGCTTGGGAGCAATGTGGCAAACATTACAACATATTAAGGCTGAAAATGCAAATGCAGAAAAGTAAATATAATAGTTCATCTTACAAATATTGATCAGAAATGCTTTCCATAAA
Organism: Eubucco bourcierii; assembly: GCA_013396675.1. Classification (NCBI taxonomy): domain Eukaryota; kingdom Metazoa; phylum Chordata; class Aves; order Piciformes; family Ramphastidae; genus Eubucco; species Eubucco bourcierii. The sequence goes on along the minus strand of VWZE01005606.1, from coordinate 349,852 downwards.
AAGTCATACCAGGCTCTTGATACAGTCCCAAACCACCTCCCTTCCCCACAGATGTCTCCCTTAACAGCAGGTGGAAGAAGTCAGCATTGCTTTCTGTTCTGACAAACTTATTTCCTTATTAATCAAAAAGTGTCTTCTTCCTCTGACTTCAGGTGATGGAGATTATTTGTTCGGGGTTTGTTGGGGTTTTTTTGGTTGGGGATTTTTGCTTGGGGTTTTTGGTGGGTTTGTGTTTGTTTTGGGTGTTGTTGGTTGGTTAGTCAGTTTGATGGGGGAGTGCAGTTTTGGGGTTGGTTTGGGGATTTTTGAGTGTCTGAGTTGGGTTGGGTTTTTTTTTGTTTGCTTGGTTTTTTTTCTTTGGTTGGTTGGTTTTTTACTTCTTTGTTTGTTTGTTTTTGTTAAAACGTTGTATGACTACCCGAAAAACAGAAACAAACAAAAAAACCAAACCAACAAACAAAAAAGAACCAGAATTGCTTCAAGGTAAGCTTCCAGTGGCAACTGTCTTTCAGTCCCTGTTTTTTTTTCTAGCACACCCCTTCTGAGGGTTCTTGTCAAGTAGGAACTTTCCCTCTGCCTCTCTCTTTCCGAGCGACTTCTGATCTCAGAAATTCATTTTATACGTGTGATGAATGAAGCGATCAGTTTCCTTTTCCACCGAGTGTTTTTGGTTTAGAATAAATTGGCGGCGCTTTTTCCTCTCTGCCTGTTTGTGTAGTTGTTTTGTTTCCGTCTTCCCCAAGGTAAATCCAGACGGTTGTAACGGCCTCTATATACATAATAAGTGTCATTTAAATAAGACGTTTTATGAAACGTCTTTAAATCTGCAGTCAGCCTCATTTAACCTCTAAATTTACACCTAACAGGCGACCTTCATTAGCCAAATTGGAAGGAACGTGCGTTATGTTTCAAGCAGCGTCGTTTCCACGCTATGACCCCCACTCTGCAGCGAGAGAAGGATTCGTTCGCGAGAGATGGGCTAAATGTGGCACCAGCTACACCCTACGGCCCTCCCCGCCGGGGCGCATGGGTTCCTGTGGGTACGGAGCCCCGCAGAGCAGTTTGTGAGCAGCTGATCTCAGGTTTGCGGTCGTTTCCTGCTTGGAGGGACGCAGGATTGGTGCGGGCGGGACGGGTTATGTATTTACCTTTCGAACGGGCAGGTCTTACCACCAGAACGCTCTCCACCCCCGCTCCCGGGTTCTCTGTCCCGGAGGACACCAATTAAAGACACTAATTGGACAGCGATATATTAAAGTCCGCCTCTGAGAGTGGCTCCTCAGGGCTCTGCTGGTCCTGTAATCAGGCTTTTGTTTTAGGCACCGGCTTTGCTCGGGGTTGCAGCGGCAGGCGAAGCGGGGAGCTGAGACGCGCACCCACGCACCCTCAAGCCTCCTCTGGTTTGACCTCTGCCCGAAACCCCCGCGTCTCCCCGCCCCACTAGTGCCCGTGGGTGGGTGCATCCCACACTCCCCTTCGCCTTCGAGGTGCGGGGAAATTGCGTTGACTGGGGGCTCACTGCGGGGACGTGTCGCTGTTGACCTTTACATACTGTCACTCAGGAAATCCACCTCGTCGTGGGCAGAGTGACCATGCCACTCTGCGGCCAAATTTTGGTGCCTCCCAAGCTGTCCAGCTCCCATACTCAGGCTTCGGTGGACAAAGGACACAGGCTCAGGTCCTCCTCCTAACACATTCCAAGAGCTTCTTTCGGGCTGCTTTCCCAGTGCCTTGGGATGAGCTTCTCTGGGGCAGCAGGTGTTTCTTCGACCCCGGGATCACTTCCCGAGTTTGGGCCGGAGATTGACGCGGCCCTTCCAGGGAGCACTTCGGGGCTAAGGTGTACGAGGACTTCAGGTAAATAAGTCTCTGAAGAAGGCGTGAGGAGAAAGAGGGAGTCACACACTGGGACGCTGAGGAATAGGTTCATCCTCTCCCCTCCTCTTCAGTTCTTCGAGAAATCTAACAATTCTTACGGTTACCAGATGGCCTGCTTCAACTTTCGGAGAGCTTTCATTAACCCTGACTCATTCTGGACCTCGACTCCCCCAATCCCTAGGGAAGAGTCGACTTTTCCAGGACAGGAGCGGCAATGCTTCATCCTTAGCCGGGCGGGCATCGCTTCCTCGACCTGGGGAATGGGTAGCGTGCAGGGCCAGGGGAGATGTTAAGACTCTGGCAAAATTAGGGTCGGTGGTGCATCTGACCTGTGCATCTATCTCGTACGGGCAGCCAGAGGCAGAAAATAACAATCCTTCCCTTAGCCAGGGCTGGCATCCCCAGGCTGAGACCCAGCGTCACTCCCGTGACAGTGCGCGGTTAGATGCCGCTTTGTACCGTGTCCTTTCTGCAGACATCGCTCTCGGGAGCGAGGCAGGGCCCCGCAGAGACAGGGTTGGGTGGCCCGCGAAGGAGTAGCGTCTGGAGCGGGTGATTTCGCTGCGGAGCCGGCATGGCTGGGCTGGCAGCGTTCAACTCCACTCCCCGCTCGCAGCTCCTTTCCCTTCCTCAGGCCGGGGAGGATGTGCCAGGAGAGCAAGGAAGTGTTTTATCATTTACAGCCCACGGAGGCATTTGGTTTTGATTTCGCAAACGCTTGCCTTTAAGTAATTGTTCCTGTTAAGAGCGTATACCTTTCAGTGGGCTTCGCAGCGCTATAAATAATCTCGATGAAGATGCAAGGATATGACTTTCACAAGATTGGACAATTGATTAAATCTGTGACCTGCAATTGCGAATAATCTTGGAAGGCTATTTAAACAGATGAAGGCCTAAATTGTCTTGCTTGTATCTGAATTAATTTCTCATTCATCATCATTATGGAGTGATTGGTTCTATTCAGGCTTTGCAGCCTGCTGGAACGAAACTGGATTTAAATGAGACCGTAACACAATTTAAATGCTCCCCAGCTTTAACGACGCCAATTGAGCAGCTGCAATAAATACAAATATTTTTCTAAACAGCCTTGTTTTAAATAATTACTTAATACTTTTATGGATGTTCTTAAATGCCAGTTTGTGTCTCTGAAGTCACAGGCAGTTCTTCACAGAAAGGAAAGCAGGGAAAATCACTTCGTGTGTTTGCTTTGTGTGTATATGTGCATGCAACACACCGATGGAGATTCTGTAAAACGAGGTTTGTAAATATCAGAGTAAACTTGCGTTGCGTTCTTTTTCTCAGGTACATTTGGTTTAACTGATCAAGACAAACAAAGCAAAGTGTAGATTGGAGACCAGATGTTGTAATTTATTGTTTTCTTGTTTGAAGATCTTCACACTTAGAGAGAGAAAAGATACAAAACCTCACTGGCTTCTTGGGTGTGTGTGTGGGGGGGGTGTACCTGAATCTACCTTAATCACAGCTCTCCGCCGATACCAGCGCTTCAGACCCGCATAGAGATCAACCCATCCGCGGATGGGCACAGGTGACGGTACCTTTCTCCCTTACAAAAGGAACAGCGAGGTCTGAAGGGAGCAGGCAACAAACAAGGGGCTCCGGGGACAAGCAAAAGGACAAGGAACTGGTTTCCCTCTCTCATGCCAGTAAATGTAGTCATTTATGTTAACGAGACTCCAGATCATCCTGACGTTGGCTTTACCCCAGGATGACACCATTGTAAGCGGCACGACAGCGGGCCTTGAAGTGGCATATGGGGAAGGGTGTTTTCAGGGGCTGAACTCAGTAGTAAAGTAGCCAAGCAAGCAGGAGAATAATAAGAAACAACTGGATCCTTCAGATACAACAAACCAAAAAGCTAAAGGATCTGCCTTTCTGCAGGTGCCAGCAAACGACCTAACAACCCAGCAGAAAATGTGAAACATGGAGAGACGATTTTCTAATTATTTGGGCGCTGGAGTAAAGAATAGTGCTGGAAAAGCAGATCCGATCCAATTTAATCAGACGACCTTAATAAAAACATATAGTCTGAGACGAGAAAGTAAGGAGTATTCTCGGTACTATCTCACTTAATGTCTGACACATAAAACACAACAAGGATGGGCTGAGTGATTTGATAGTAAAGGTGCAATTTAATGCGCAAGTTACAGCACTGCTCCCCGGGATCGTTTAGGCTTAACTCGTTCTCTGAAGCTCATCTTTTTCCTCTTGTGGTCCTTTTTTTATTAGTAGCATTATTATTCAGTTGTTTAAAATGAGCATTATCCCAAACATATGCAGTGCAATCAGCTTGGTCACACTTACAAGAACACGTTTTAATAAGGCAATCAATCAAACGCTATCAAGGCGGGGAAGGCCTTTCGGAGCTGAATATTGGCTGGCTAGGAATTGTGGCCGATGGGGCACATGTGGTATCCTGAAGACAGCTCATTGCCCTTCGGTGACAAGAGGGTGGGTGCCCTCTGCCTGCTTCCACCAGGCCTGACCCTAGTTCCTCGAAGCACCTCATTCCCAGCCAGAACGAGGTAAGGGCAACTGGCTTGCCTGGTAGCAGTGGCTGAGGGCCAGAGGCAGTGCCTGCGACCTGTGTATAATTCTGTGTCTGTCCCCGCCACTGACCATGTCCCACGCGTGTCCGGAGCCAGAGCCGGGCGCGGGGCGGTGAACAGCCCCACTGGCAGCGAAAGCTTTAACGGCACCGGTCCTGTGAGCAAAAGGAAAATTTCATATGAAGTAATGAGTAATTCCTCCCAGTGAGATGTATCGTTATATCTTCCACTTCAATTTAGGAGCACAGCGGCTCAATTACCTAGAAAATACAGTCAATTAAAGGCTGCTGATTGGACACGAGGATGGATCATCGATCTTGTACTTTCCAATATCGCTCCAGACACCTCATTTTCCCTCCCCTATTAGCTGAAAACACTCTTGGCATTACTGCGACCTACAGCCTATTTACCTGTCGCAGGCAATCTCTGCCCTGAGAAATTCGATTCCACCCTTTGCCGCAATATGCTCCCAGTACGGGTTTTGGGTGGACGGCTGTGGCCCGGAGCAGAGGAGGAGAGCGGGAGCTGTACAGGCTGTGGGCGAGCCGCGGCCCACGCTCCCAAGTCTGGCTACTCGTTCGGAAAGGACAGCCCTTTGCTGGGGAAGCGGTACACAGTGGATTAGATATTCTCTCTTACACACTTACCTAGAAACATAAAACATATGTATTTGAAAATATAGAAAGATACATTGCTCTGTGCCCTAGACAATGCCACTTTACGAACTGGGCATTTTGCCAGAGCAAACTGATGCCGTGGTCTTTCCACAGGCAACTGCCGGCAGCAACCCCAGAATGACTCTGGGGCCTCGATCGCGGCCCAGCAGGTGCATCCGCCAGTACAGAGAAGAAGGGGCATGACCTGCCATCTAGGACCCTCTTTTTGACTCTGCAGCGTCTATCTACCCCTCGGTCTCGCCAGCGTTCCCTTCTCACGGGGTGGCCGGCGGGAGGTTACATCAAATACTCGCTCCGCAGATGCCGGTTTGTAGAACTGGTTCTTCTCTTGTCTGCTAAAATACATCCCGTCACGCCTGTGCCTCTTCCCTGTTCTCCATCCAGTACAGGGAAATGCTGCTATTTACTCTCTATCCTGAGGACAAAAAGTCTCCGGTGTGACAATAAACCAGAGACCCCTCAGCAATTTAACACAAAGTAGACAGAGGAGGTGTCAACACGTCTTTGTTCTGTCCATCATTTATTTTTCTGCTTGTTGAACTGTAACTGTCAGAAACTGCACAAAGGTGAAAATCCTCCTATGCAACAATTTTACTTTGTCTTTTATCTTTGTTTTTTATTTAAAAAAAAAAAAAGTAAAATAGGAATATAGATGTGTGTTAAACGGTGTTAAAGCGTGTCTGTTGTCATCGGTAGTCTGTTACTGTTGGTAGTGTTGTCATTGCCATTATTAAGTTTTATTCTTGGTAACACATTATGGCAGTGTATTCTTTGGGCTATTTTAAAATAAAATTTTAAAATTTAAATCATTTTGGAAGAAACTACTAAGCAACCTGGTGTCCGTGGTTTTGGAATTATATACTGTTAGAAATCACGGCAAAAATAATGATGCTACTTCTGAAGTATTTGAAAGTGAAGGCGTGAGACTGCCTGTGAAATAAATACCTCTCAAGAAGTGAGAGGGACCAGTGTGAAGGATACACATAAATGCGAGGATCAGGAGTGGGAAAGGAAGCACAAAACCCGAAGAAATTAAAGAAAAAATATAATGCAAGAAAAAAAGAGAAGAGCAGGGAAGGGCGGGGTAGGGCAGGGCAGGGAGAAGGGAAAGGAAAGGAAAGGAAAGGAAAGGAAAGGAAAGGAAAGGAAAGGAAAGGAAAGGAAAGGAAAGGAAAGGAAAGGAAAGGAAAGGAAAGGAAAGGGAGAAAAGAAAAGAAAAGAAAAGAAAAGAAAAGAAAAGAAAAGAAAAGAAAAGAAAAGAAAAGAAAAGAAAAGAAAAGAAAAGAAAAGAAAAGAAAAGAAAAGAAAAGAAAAGAAAAGAAAAGAAAAGAAAAGAAAAGAAAAGAAAAGAAAAGAGAAAAGAAACGAAAAGAAAAGAAAAGAAATGGAAAAGAGAAGAAAGAAAGAAAGAAAACTAAAGAACGAAAGAAAGAGAAAGAAAGAGACGGACGTATCTAGGGAAAGGCAATGACAGAACTGAAGGTTAAAGTACAAAGGAAGGGAAATTGCCTTTGCTCCAATTTACAGACCGGTGATTGTCTGAAGGAGTTGTGCACTGTCACCTAATCTCTTCCCTTGGCGGCTTGTTAGCGTTTGGCACGGGGTCTCTGCTTGCGGAGTATTGTACATTCGATATTCAAAACCCCTCTTTACATATACATCACTTGCTAATTTCGTCAACGTGTGCACATTTCAGTGACTGATAATAAGACATTGTTATTTAAAGGACAAATAGCTCTGGCCGATAGAGTCAGATGCGCTTGTACTTTTTCCCTGCCAATTTCAGTCTGCAAATAAAAGTTACAATAAAAGCGGAGACGAAATGCTGGATTTCCGCTCAAAATCAAGAACGAGACAAGAGGACAGTAAAGAATGCAATTAAATCACGGAAGTAATGTAGAGAATGACATTTTTCTTTATAATAACTCATTGTTTTACTCTATACAGACAACTGGATGATATTGTTGAGCTGCAAAGCAGAACTCTTTTGAGTTTGCTGTTTGCTCGTTGTTTTTATTTTCTGGACACTCTGGTAGATTACATCTTTGCCTTCTTAATGTGAACAAACCTTTTAATTATTAAGATAATGTTTCCGCCGAGTATTTCAGATTTTCGTTCTCCATCTCATAATTTTGTGCATAAGGTTTGTTGTCAGTCCCAGTTCATTTCGATAGGTTACCGAAATGTATTTCATTCAGGTTCTTTTTCCTTCTTTTCGGTACCTAAAGTCCTTCTCAGAGATAAATCACTAGTAATTTATTTCCTTCTTTGTTTTTGTTTTTGTTTTTTTCCCTTTGGAATGTAAATCCTTGTAAGACTGAGCTATTTTTAATTTTTTTCCCTTTTTTTTCTTTTTTTTTCTTTTTTTCCCCCCTTTTTTTCCTTAGGTGTCCACTTCTGTGAGAGAGAGAATGCGATTAAATAAACATCGACTATAGGTACACGAACTTGAAGAGAAACCCAGGAAAGGGACGAGTTCTTAATAGCCCTGAGATGAAGATTTATCTTGTTAAAGGTACTTCTTCTCGCTGGTCCATGGAAACTGAAGTGGTTTTGCTCAGCACAGAGGGCGTGAAAGTGAGAAAAGAGTCAGTCCTGGTCGTGGCCGAACAGGTAAAGTCTGATCCAGATGGTCTCTGAGCCAACCCGTTGGACTGGCCGCTGTGGCAAGCCAGGCAGGAGCAAGGGTTACTCCCGGTGCTGCTGAGTCCATGAGTTGGGGCAGGGTAGAGAGAGGGATGCCTGAAGGCGCACAGCAGTTCTGGTCTCGGGTAGGGGTGAGAGAGGACCCTGAAGGTGTCCAGCGGCCTCAGAGGAGTACTGAAGGGGGTGGTGGCAGAGGCCGACGTGGCACCAATGCCCATGTGGGAGTAGTAGGGCAAGGGCAGGTGGGATGGGAACGGGTAGGGCAGGTTGCCGGTGGCCGCTGCGTGGCTCATCATGTAGGTGTAGAACGCCGGGTCTGCCGGGTGAGGCCAGGTCATGGCCAGGCGCTGCCGCTTGTCCTTCATCCTGCGGTTCTGGAACCAAACCTGAGGGAAGAGAGGAGGAGACAGTTGTCACCCGCCACCTCCCCGCTATGCCCCACGGTCGACACCGACATCGGCCCCTGCCCAGTGGAGGCGCGGACAGGAGTGGGTCTAGCGAGCCGGGACTGGCGCCAACTCTCCCTCCCAGAGGGAGTTATTATCACATACGGAGGGATCAGTTAAGCCCCTATAAATCTACAGGGAGACCAAATGGAGCAGCCCTTTTAGGGTGCTTATTTTCCTGTTCTTGCTAGAGCTTGTCCTACTGACCCGCACACACACACACCCGTCTCGACTCCGGGCGAACTCCACAGCTCTGCCTCCTTGCTGCCGTTTCGCAGCCAGAACTACCTGGGATCTCTAGCATCGTTTTTATTTTCATGAGAAAACGCTTTCGAGAAAGAAAACCAAAACGAGATATAAACAATAAGAGATATAATCCTCTTCCCTCTCCCAGTAGATGAGCGAGGTTTGAACTGGATCGATGGGGTAATCTTCTAGGGAGAGGCCGGATTAGCGGTGCCGGCTCTGGGAGCCGTGTTCCCTCTCCCGCATTGCTGTTTGCTGAAGGGTCCGGGCAGGCCCAGTCTAAGGGGCGGAGGGGGANGGGGGGAGGGGGGGGAGGCTGGAAAGGTAGGGGATTTTGCTCTCGAAATGCTTTCCCGAGTTTTGCAAGGAAGTTTGGCCATATAGATTTATATCGTGCTAATTGGAAACATGTCCGAGCTGTGTTGTACCTTGATGGTGGTTTCTGGCAGATTTAGAGCAGCCGCCAGCTCACATCTCCGGGGCCTGGACACGTAGTTCTCCCGGTAAAACTCCTTCTCCAGACGGGCGATCTGCTCGCGGGTGAAGGCCGTGCGGTAGCGGCGCATCTGGTCGCTGGCGCTGCAGGCCAGCGAGCCCTGGGAGCCGCCGCTGCCTCCGCTGCCCTTAGCGTGATCACCCCCAGCGCTGGGGTTGCCCGACAGACCCTCGGAGCACGGCCCTGCGTAGGGAGCCCGGAGCAAAGACACACGCTCGGAGGCGGGCAGACATGGAGGGACGCTCCCCGCACGCCTCCCCACCGAGCTCCCTTGTCCTCCGACCCCTCCCTATTAGCCTTTTTTGTGCCTGCCTAGATGTACTGAGGATGCTAGAGAGGCATCTAAGAAGGGTTAGAAGGGAGGCCAGGGAGATGTGGGTGCAGCACCGGTTAAGGTTTTGTTGGATATTCTTTTACGGTGTCTGGAAGGCTACTTGCCCTCTTCCCAACACGTACACAGACTCGGAAGTGTCTGTTCGATGCCCCTCACTCGCTTCCCTCACTAGGAACCCGGAGGCAGCCGCCGCAGCATCCTCCGACCCCGAGCGCCTCGGGAAAGCAGGTGTGCCCTGCCCAAACCGCGGAGCCCCATGGCCACTTCGTCCAGATCGGCAAGGGCCCAGGAGAGCAGCAGCCAGCAGACAGGCACCTAGGTCCCTCCGAGAGCGAGGTGAGGCCTTGGAGTCTCTCCACTCAGCCCTCAAAACCCAAGATGTGATATTTTCAACGAGGCTCTGAGGGACGAGAAAGGACAGACAACACACTCCGCGCTTTCCAGCTTCTTCCTAAAGTGATGGAGGAATGGGGAGGTGGAGAAGTTGGTTGTTGTATAGATAGGGAGGCGGCTTTGCCAGGTTGAGTAGGTGGGAATAAGGAGTGGGGTCAGGGGGGAAAGGGGCCTGGTGGCTGCGTTTGCTTTCAAATGCAACTCTCCCTCATTGTGCCTGAGACCAAAGGCAATTAATTCATTGGGACCATTTCCTAGCTGGCGCCACTGAGACATAGAAGTGACAAGGTAATTTGGACCTCACTCTTTTTACCAACACTACTTTTTTTTCCTTTTTTTTCTTTTTTTTTTTTTTTTTTTTTCTTTTTTTTTTTTTCCCCAACGTGCAAAGTAAGATCTCACTGCCGCACTTGGGGCAGGCAGGAGTCGGCGAGAGATTTTACGGTCTTTAAAGGCGCTTCCGCACTCACCCGGGCACATTTCACCCTGCAAAACCACAAACCGCCCTCGGCCAGAAAATCCGTTTGATCTTGCTCACTCCCCCCGCCCAAACACATACAAAAAAAACCCCAACCAACCGAAAAAAAAAACAAACAAACAAACAACAAAACCGCCGGTGTGGTGGATTAGAAGGGATTTTCTGGAGCATGGACTGTCCAGGCGATGGGGAAGAATGGAAAAAAAATGTATGGAGGAGAGTAAATGGTGGTCTTAGCCAAGGGAGTCCTGCGGGACAAGCTGCAGACCTGATGCATCCACGGCGGGAAGCCTGGCACCCCTCCAGGGACGTGAGGGCTGCCAGATGTCTTGTCCTCTGACTCCCAAACAAACCTCTCGGTGGCAAGGAGCTGAGGAATCAGCCAGGAAAGGAAATACACACACACACACACACACACACACACACACACCCCCCGAATTAGCTATCCCTCGCTCAGATGGAGGGGAAGACTCCCTCCGGTAGCCCCCCTCCCTCCCCCACAGTGCTGCCTCCTAGCCCCGGAGCGGGTAGGGGGCTGGAGGCATGGGAAGTAGTTGGGTACCTTTGCTGTGCTGGTACTCGGTGCTCCCCGTCGCGCAGTCCGGGGTGCAGCTCACCTCGATTTCCTCATAGAAATCCGACTCGGTGTCCGAGCTGCTCTGTTGCCCTTTGCTGGAGGGGGGCTCCGAGGTGGGGGGCTGCTGTCCGGCCGAAAGCAGTGCTGCCGCCGCCGAGCGACTCTCCGACATCGTCCCTGTCCCTGGCAGCACCTCCACCTCCTTTTCGTCTTCTCCTCCGCCACCTCCTCCTCCTCTCTCCCGGGACGACAAGGAGCCAGGTGTGGGACTGAGGCAGTTCCGATGGATCACCTTCTCCTGCGGCTCCGAAGCGGGGCTTCCCACTGCTTCGGACAAATTAGGCACCCTCTTGCCAACTAGAGCGCCAAGTTGCGTTCCTTCCAGAAACATCACCATCTCCTTCCTGGTTTCCATCGTGGCTTTGCTTAAGGGAGGGGGGAAAAAATCCAGATATTTCCCCCCCCCTCCCTCCCACTCCCGCCCCAGCCTTGTACAAACCCAGCAACCCCCTCCTGCCAATGCAGAGGAGCAAGCGGTGAGATAGGGTGACCTTGTGATGCGAGCGCTACACTCTGCCGTGCTGCTCTGGGAGGGATCACCATTGCCCTTTTCTTTCTAAGCTGTCATCCTCAATGGTGCAGTCGTCATTACAGTACCACCGGTGACGCCACACATTGATTGCCAGTGGATAAATAGAAACCTCTGCCATGGGGAAGATGAAAGGAAGAGCCGGAGCTAATGGGCTAAATGCGTGATGCACCAGGTGTAGGAACTCGAGATGGAGACGAAAGTGTGAAAAAGAGATGCATATGGATCTGAGCTGCAAAGAGGTTGTAACATGCGGAGAGAGTTCCGCAGGGGGAAGCCTTGCCTGACTGTTAAATAACCTTTTGACTGCTTTAAGCTACAACCTCGATGCAAAATTGAGGCGAAGATCCCTAGACGCATCCTGGAAAGGAGAAGATACATACTCAAGCCTCTTCCTCGGATGCGTTTTTTATTGCTGGCAATCAGCTTCCGCGTTACTGCATATATAAGGCTTTAAGAATCCTTTGCAAACCTGAGGATAAGGAAATACGCTGCTGTCATCTGAATGCAGAAACAGATTTGACTTTTTGTCCTGGTTCAGTATCGGTTCTCATTCGTATAACTGTTATGGCTTTCTATTGACTGGGATTAAAACGTTAGTTTAATTGGAAATGTGGTTACATATTTATTGCATTTTACACCTGAAAAGATAAGACTACTTCACTTTTCGTAGCTGTAGTTATTCTGGTTATCTGCTGTTTATTGTTTTCTCTTATTTATCCTTAGCAGTTTCCATTTGATGCACTATTCTTGTGCTTTTAAGAGGGGTTTACGTCTCCTCTCCTTTGTTCTTTTTGTATTGTTTTGCATAATTTAATATCTGCTACCAGGAGGAAAAACTGCAAGAAGGTCTGCCAAGAATAATATAGGCTCAGAGAAACGCAAGTTATCAAGGCCAGAGCTTATGCCACCTCTAGCAGATGTTAAAACAGACATGACAAAAGCAACCATTTGGGCAGGACTTGTTTGAAAATAAGAAACCTTGTGCCGTAAATATAGCGGCACACATACTGTCTTTAGAGTATTGTGATATTTCTAATGAGTGCGGCGAGTATCTCTAGTTAATATTGACTCACACGTGTAGTGTCAAGTCTTTTTCACCATCTGTCCTAACTAGGTTGTACCTTTTTTTTTTTTTTTTTTTTTTTTTTCCCCTCTCCTAGGAGTGTTATTGGCTGGTCAGGTTACAGAAAACGTTCAGCCAATTACGTTCCCAACCCAGTAAGGAATTTACTGGCATATTTGAGGTGACGTTGCTTCGACGGGGAACGTGCAGAGCAATAGAAAACACGCTGGGATTTTGTGTCCAGCCCTGCGAGAAAGACGGGTATGATGCAAGGAAAAAAGAACAGAATTTCGTGCCCATTGGATGCATGGATTAAGGTGTGCTCCCAGAAATAAGCATATTGTTTTCACAGGGATAAAATAGGTATTTTTACAGGACTATCACTACCACTCTCTCCTTTTGTAGGCATGCACGCATACGATGCGCACACCACGCTCCACGCTGCGTTGCTTTCTGTCACGTGTTATGCATCCACTGCTCCCAAGCTTCCCAATTCCTTGAAAACTCGTAGCTAAATTCCCTTTCCCTTCTCCTCCCTTTCAGTCTTTAGACTGCTGTGTGCTCTTTCAGCCCCGGATGAGGACCCACGACCCACGCTTGCCGCAGTAGGGCTCTGCTCAGGGGGCTGTGCGATTACGAAGCCGGGACAGCAGGATCAGAGCCGGCCGCTGCGGAAGCAGGGTGGGTGGGTGGATGGATGGATGGACGGATGAATGAATCAATACGGATTCACTGTCTGCCCAGAGGCAGCGGCGCGTCTGCTCCTGCTGCACGCAGAGGGCGGACCAGAGCTCGTCCCACTCAGCGGAGCAGAGCAGAGCGGTGCGGAGCGGTGCGGCCAAGCAAGGAGAGGTGGGGGGGCTCGAGCAACACTGTGTCGTGCTTGTGTCGCTTCCCACGGCTGGCGGGATCGTCACTGCAGTTTGTCTGGAGGCTCGTTTCTTGTCCTTCGCACCTCTGGGGCGCGAAGCAGGGGAGCCCCGTGAAGGCCTGACTTTTTTCCAGGCCCAGAGCAGCCCCAGCTTCCCAGGGAAATTCACCTCCAGTTTCCTTCCTGACTCAGCCAAGTAGCCGTGTTGGAGGAAACTGGCTGTTGTCCGTGGCGGTTGAAGACGTTTTCCCCATTTCTACGAGTTTCAGGGCAGTAAATAATCTTTCTAAATAAAACTGTAACAAGGAACCGAATTCAGAATATGGGGACGAGCTCCCAGAGCAGATGATGGAGACGACTGCGGGGGGAATTCCTGTCTGTGACAGACTGGAGCCCTGGGGATGTTTCCCGTGGATTATGGCGACCGATATCCACAAATGTTATAATTTTTGTTTACGAGCCGCTGCTGCGGCTTCCTCACCCTATTCTTAATCCCTTGGTACAAGGATGCCACTTGTCATGTACCTCGAGCCGGAGGTTTTGTCACGGTCTTACTCAGCTAGCAGCAGCACAGGCTGTGGTGCATCCACACGCTGGCAGATGCACAGTCCCGCACGCACCAGCTACCTGCCAGGGTAAACGCCGTGAGCTGAGTGGAATCCAGGGAAGAGAAAGGGGAAAGGGAAAACAAACAAACAAACAAAACAACAACAACAAAAACCCCAAACAAACAAAAAAAACCCCTCTGCTAGACTCGAAGTTCTGGGGTCAATTTAGATTGGATTAGTACTGACTTCTTGAAATGTCTGTTTTTACGCCCCGTAGAAAGAGCGTCACTGCGACAGCCTCTGGCCCTCCGACAAGCCGGTGGTCGTTGCGGGACGAGAAACCCGTCCCGCTCTCCGTCACGGCGACGAAGCTTCACACTTCGCCTTCTGGCTAGTGTTTATCACTGATCTGTCAAGCCTGATTTGGAAGGGCACTCTTTCATTTGTTAATTTCCAGGCAGATTGGAAAGTGTCTCTACGTGTATCTCTTACGGATTTCTTTCTTTCTTTCTTTCTTTCTTTCTTTCTTTCTTTCTTTCTTTCTTTCTTTCTTTCTTTCTTTCTTTCTTTCTTTCTTTCTTTCTTTCTTTCTTTCTTTCTTTCTTTCTTTCTTTCTTTCTTTCTTTCTTTCTTTCTTTCTTTCTTTCTTTCTTTCTTTCTTTCTTTCTTTCTTTCTTTCTTTCTTTCTTTCTTTCTTTCTTTCTTTCTTTCTTTCTTTCTTTTAAATTTTTTTTTCACCCTGCCCATTCCAAACCGAGATTTAAAACATATTCAGTCTCGTTAGACTGGTGACAGCCAAGAAGTCATAACTAACCTCAAAACTTTTCATACCGATTTATTTCTCCGAGGTTACAAGTTCCCTTGCCGACTTGGGTTCAGACGAGGGCAGGGCAACCGTATTCAAAAGGGTAACGTGGCTATGTCAGCGTTACCGCGGCTTGAAGTGCCCCGCGTGCGTTAAGGCAAACGAAATACACATTACTCCCCAAAACAAGGAAATTACAGGACTAACTAACAGGGGGACATAAGACAGTGATAAATCATCATAAATTTCTTTCGAAAGTGCTAAACCTGGAGAAGAAAAGACATAACACACTACTTATCTACGGGATATGTATTTTCTCTCCATGGTCAATAGCGTGTCAGTAATTTTTCATTCATGCTGTCCAGTTACTACTGAGAACCCGCGATGCACCTCCGTTTTCCCTTAAAAACAAACAAACGGGGAAAAAACCAACCAAACAAACAAAGAAACAAACAACAACAACCAAAAAAAAAAAAAAACCAACTACCCGCAAGTCTTGTCCTTTTTAAAAAGGGAATTCTTGACATACCATGGAACGATTTAGTGTCGCAAAAATTGATACGCGGTGCCGATGGGTGACCAGTCTAGAAAGACTGTTTTTAAATTTTTAATGGGTAGTGTTAACAATAATGGGTAATAATCACTGTTTTATTAAGGCTATTTTTTACGACATGGTTGGAGCTGGAAGCTTTGGAGAGAAGAGAATAATAGGTGTATTATTTCGGGGTTGTAAAGACAAGCTGGTACAATGACAGCACGTAACACCTAAGTGACGTTAAGGAGAGAGAAGACAGACCCGTGAGTGGGGTGTGTCTAGGACAGCATGTAAGGGTCCCATACAGGATCCCATACGGGACACGTTTCTGCTTTTGTGTAGCTCTGAACGTCAGACTTCGTCATCTCTACAGAGAACAACTGCCTGTTCATTATTTGATTTTTCCCCATCCTCTACCTCTTGTGTGCCCAAAGCAGTGCTTCCCTGCAACCGCAGGAAGCTGAGAGGAAATTTTACCTCGTTAGATCAAAACATGAGGGAAAGGAGGGGGAGTTGGAAGGGCTGGATCCTGCTCCTAGAATATCCAGGATAAGTTTGTCGCTGGAAACTAGATCTGCTGCCGTAGATTGCAGTGAGTAAATAGTACAGGAATTTGGGCTTTCGATTTCAATTGCTATCGCTTCCAGAAGCACCCAGAGCCCTAAGACTGTGGTGATCTTTTAATGTGAGAATGAGCAGTAGAGACGCGATCTCCGTGACAAATTCTGTGATGCAAAAGCAGAAGAGTACTAATGCTCTGAATTTAATTGGGCGAAAAGCACAGGTAAACGAAAATCGACAGCATTTCAGTGGCTCTCGAGACAAGGTGGGACTTTTTGGAGGTCGTAGGGTTTTTTTTCTTCTTATATTTGATTTAACAAGAACTGAACTCGCAGCCCTCTGCGCCCGTGGGTAACCGCATAGCCTGAAACTTGATCCTCCAAAGCACCTGTTACAGAAACAGTGAGGGCCTTCAGGAGGTCTCTAGGTGCCCAAAAAAAGACCTGTAAAGGGGGAGATGTAGCATCACCAAGAGAACACTGCAGAAATGTCAGAGTTGAACACAAAACCTTTCACCGCATTTAGCATGTTGCTCCAGGCGTGCAGCAGTGTTGTGTTTTGCTTGTGTTTTCCTCCTATATACAAACCTGTCTCTTTTTTTCTCCATCCCTCTTCCCCAGCAGGAGTTAACCTAGAGGGGGAAACCCACCCTCACGAACTCTTATTAGGGCTCTGTACGCTGAAACTCCATGTCCCTCATTACTTAAATACAAGAGGATCCGTGAGGAGCGGTGCTGTCGGACCGGGCGCGGATACCGCCGGGAACTCGTGGATCACCCTCGCTGTTGTTCCTCCGGGCAGCGGAGAAAGCCCAGAAAGATGCTGCCCACGGCCCTTCCCGGAAGGAAATGGCTGAAGGAGGAGCGCCTCCAGTGCGCTGTGTCCTCGGTGTCTGCCGCAGACAAACGCCGCAGGACAGAAACGGTGGCTACCTGTGCTGTCTTGCAATCCTTGCTTTCCAACTCTGCTGGCAGAGGTTTGCCCGGTCTTGCTTCAGGTGGGCCAAATCCCAGTATTTTCATTGGGCTGAAGATAATTCCATACCGAGCCTTACCAGCAAGTATGAGGAAGGGCGTAGCTGTGATTCGGTGCACTGGAAACTGACCCTAAAGAGGTGAAAATTGAATCCACACCTGCTCCACCTAAAGAAAACGGATGCGAAAGTCCTAACTCGTATATCGGAAACTGGGCATCCTTTCCATCCTTAAGGAGGGAGTAAGAAATCTCTACAGAAAGTCCCTTTGAAGCTGTCGGTGTCCTAGTGGTACAGGATCTGTTGGGAGACCTCTCTCAGTTAGGGAACTGCCGTAAGTGGGTATCTTATTCCAAATGGTCAAGTGTGTGCCTCTTGTAATGAAAGGGTAATTTCTTTCATTCGAAAAGAAGCAAATCAGACTCCATGGGAGCAAGCTGCAGATACGTGTGAAGAGACTCTGATATGACAAGGAATGGAAATTTATGTATGAAACAAACAAATGAAAAGGAGAGGATTTTTTTTTTTTTTAATTGGTGCTTTTGGGGGTTGGGTTTTGTTTGTTTGTTTTGGGGGATGGGGTTTTGGTGGTGGTGGTTTGGTATGGTTTCTTGGTTTGTTTGTTGGTTGGTTGTTAAAAAAGGAAAATCCATCCGCCTAGGACGGGGCAGGCATCTCAATGGCAATTTCATGACTCCTCTGTGAAGCTGAGTGTCCTAAAGAAAATAAAGTATCAGCAATGCTGCAGAAGGATTGTTCAATATTGGTTCATCTCTGCCTCTTTCAAATTCTCCCCAAAAAGAATGCATGTAAAAAACTCAAATATTAACCTGGAGTCCATATTGAAGGAAAATATTACCTAGTTTTTCCTATGAAGAGTTAGGCATTAACCCCTTAACCTCCAGTCACATCTTCAAGCAACTTCATCTGCATCTAGCCAAGCTGAGACAGCACTGGCAATTTTTGTGGTGTGTTCTAATAACAGTTTTGGCTGTCTGGTTTAGTTTTGACTTGTATTTCTCTGCATAACCTTCAAGCAATGACGATCCACACTGACAGGCTGCATCTGTCCCACAAACACAGAACACCCATCCCAATCTTCTGAGAAGTGGTCAAGTGCCTCAACACTGCTGCCTGACTCAGAACAGCCCAGGTTTGCATACTGAGTTTTGGATCTCCAGTGCCGGATCACTACCTCACCATCCCCTGCCTTTGCAATTTTTGTTCCTCTGGAGAAGAGCAGAGACAACTGATGGCCGAGGTGAGCATGGAGAAACAGGTAACATGCACTGAGCAAAGCCAGCGACCCTGATGACCTGTGCTGATGATGACGCTTCTGTCATGGCCCGTTATTGTCCTCTGCACTGTCAGAGTTCATCTCTGGGCACACCACACGTGTTCAGGCCTGTGACATAGTGATCAGGGCAAAAGCAGAGATGTAGGAAACTTTCATAGCAAGTCACAGGTTTCTGCCAGAGAGCACTGAGTTCAGCCCAGAAATGCACAGAAAATTCTGAATTTGTCCCAAAAACTTATATTAGTGCAAATAAAATCTCTGGAAGCAGATGCATTTGTGCTTAAAAAAAATAACATTTAAAAATCCTCTCCTTGGTTGATGCATACTTATGTAGAACCCAGAAATTTTGCTGAAACTATTGACTGATTTTTGATCTTGCCTACCACTGTTCAGTATTAACAGCTTATGACAAATGTTGCAGCTGAGGTCTTCAGTCACTAAGGGCCAGAATCAGTGAAAGGATGAAGAGAACAAGCAAACAATTTGAGTTACCCACCACTAACAGAACCACATTAACCCTTTGAGACACACATACCAGCAATGCAGAATATTGCTCTGGTGCATGCTCGCCTGTCCCCTCCTATCCTTGGGCACAGTGCTATTTGCTAGGGAGCATTCATCATCTTTCAGACCTCCTGCTTCCCTGGCTTAGCTGCATTGGGAAAATCTACCTTCTCATGGATCCTTAGGTGGATGCAACCATGTTGCTATCAGATTTGGAGAGAAAACTGTGGCCTCTGTGGATGAGCAGCACAATGGAGTTCTCCTCAGTGGGGGTGTTGGTCCCGGGGAGATACCGCAGCAAGGCTGAGAAAGACAAATCACCATGCTTCTGATGGAAACCAGGGGCAGATTTGCACTGCATGGGGAAAAAATCTGGACAAATTCATACAATTACCTTTTATATTGCCTGAGAATCGACATGAGAAAAGAAAATGTCAGAAGCGAAGCCCAAGTTCCTGTTTATTTGCTGTTTCCAAAAGAAGAAATGAGTAAACTGGGAAACTCTGGCAGAGAAAGGCAAGGGTTTGTTTTCTCAGATAGGGCAGCACTGGCCAAAGCATGCCTAGTAATGTGAAGGCTGCAGCAGGTAGCCAGGGCATAGAGGTGGGGTCAACTGCTCGCTCCTATGCTTCCCTCCACTGCATATCCCATGCTGTCTGGCTCTATTTCTCTGACGGCTTGTTGCATACACCTTCAGAGACTCATCTCCCAAGATCTCATCCCGAAGTCCCAGGCAAGGCACATCGACAAAGGAAGCAAGAACACACCCTATGTGTTCACACCCTATTTAGAAACCTGAATGTGCACAAGTCCATGGGGCCTGATGAGATCCACCCACGGGTCCTGAGGGAACTGGCAGATGAAGTTGCCAAACCACTGTGCATCATATTTGAAAGGTGATGGCAGAGTGGTGAAGTTCCTGCTGACTGGAGAAGGGCAAACATAACACCCATCTTCAAGAAGGGAAAAAAGGATGACCCTGGGAACTACAGAGCAGTCAGCCTCACCTCTGTGCCTGGCAAGATCATGGAGCAGATCCTGCTGAAAGTCCTGCTAAGGCAAATGGAAAACAAAGCAGAGGTGATTGGTGGGAACCAGCATGGCTTCACCAAGGGCAGATCTTGCCTGACAAATTTAGTGGCTTTCTATGATGAAGTCACAGCGACAGTGGACAAGGGAAAGGCAGCTGATGTCATCTACCTGGACCTGAGTAAAGCATTTGACTCT
>VWZE01005606.1:319362-329747 GCA_013396675.1 Eubucco bourcierii | reverse complement strand
GTGGCCAGCAGGGCAAGGGAGGGGATTCTGCCCCTTTACTCTGCTCTCGTCAGACCCCACCTGGAGTACTGTGTGCAGTTCTGGAACCCTCAGCACAGGAAGGACATGGAAGTGTTGGAGCGGGTCCAGAGGAGGGCCACAAAGATGATCAGAGGGCTGGAGCAGCTCTCCTATGAGGACAGGCTGAGAGAGTTGGGGCTCTTCAGCCTGGAGAAGAGAAGGCTTCGAGGGGACCTGATAGTAGCCTTCCAGTATCTGAAGGGGGCCTACAGGAAGGCTGGGGAAGGATTATTTACAAGGTCCTGCAATGACAGGACAAGGGGCAATGGGTTTAAACTGGCAGAGGGGAGATTTAGGCTGGATGTTAGGAGGAAGTTGTTTACAGTGAGGGTGGTGAGGCACTGGAACAGGTTGCCCAGGGAGGTTGTGGCTGCTCCCTCCCTGGAGGTGTTGAAGGCCAGACTGGACGAGGCCTTGAGTGACCTGTACTAGTGGGAGCTGTCCCTGCCTATGGCAGGGGGTTGGAACTAGATGATCCTTGAGGTCCCTTCCAACCTTACCATTCTATGATTCTATGATTCTATCTCTGGGCATGTGGGTATCTGGAGGAGGGTATGTGGGGATCTGGAGGAGGACGGGGTCTCTGACTTACACGGCCAGCTCAGACCTGCGCACCGTCCCCTGCTTTCCCTACTGTTCCTCCGCGCTCCTCGGGCTGCATCCGGCCTCCTCGCATCACCGATGGCGGCATCCCCCTCCCGGGCTCCCGGTCGGCAGTCCCTGGCTGTGATCACCTCGGTCCTACACTAACTGCTGTCTTCTTGCGCCCCCCACTGCTGATGGGGGGCAGAGATGAAAGGAGACAAGCCAGCCCGCTCACCTCCGGGCTTCTTTTGGGTTTGTGTGAGGTTTGTGCGCGGTGGCTGTTGTCGGTTGGTTACTTTGTTGTTTTCTTTTTGGTTTGGTTTGGGGTTTTTTTGTGAGTTGTGTTTTGGTTTGTTTTTCCTTTCTTTCCAGGGAAGAGTATAGGAGAAGGAACAAGGAGAACAGGCAGCATCTCCCACGGCTCCTGCTCGGGGTGTTGGGACTCGGGCGGTTCTTTCCGTCTTCCTCCCATGGGCAGCGAAGGAGTCACTGGGGCAGCAGCCTCCCTGGCAGCCGTGTGGTATCAGCACCGCCCTGCCCCTTCCCCTCCGGGGGCATGGCCTACTGCCCGCGGGTAATTCCCTGTCCATTCAGAGATGACATCATCCTCACCAACGTCATTCCTCTACCTCAAGAACGTTTTGTCCATTCCTACTCTAAACACACCCAGGAAGAGAAACCCCTGTTGCAGAAAAAAAAACCGACCTGTATGTGATCAAGTCAGACGTGCCCTTTGGGGGCGGTACCCAGGTAATGTCGCGGCGCATGCCAGCAGCTTGGCCGGAGCAGCCTGGTGGTACTCCGCTACTCTCAAAGGGTCTCCTAAAAATCAACGTTTCCCACGGGTGACCAAGGGTTTAGATGTGCAAAGCATAAATACGTTCTACTAAATATGGGTCTGTGCTTTAATCACATTCATTGACTTCTCGGACGTAATATGCTCTCCCCGATGAGATCCACAGTGTGTGCCATACACCACATCTTATCCGATATGTATGTAAAAAGCATCTATTTATGGCATACCTGCATATAAAGCCATGTTCTTCCCGCCCTTGTTCTCCCATTAAAATTCAGTTTTGAAAAATCTGCCCAAATCCAGAAAGATCACATTGATGCGCCAGTACATGCCTCCTGCTATGGGTACACAGCAACCTGTAGGAGTTTTTCATTTCCAGTCCACAAAACTCGTTTTGAATGCTTTTAGTCCTGTTACCAAACACCAGTTTACAAAAAAAAAAAAAAAAAAAAAAAAAAAAAAAAAAAAAAAAAAAAAAATTAAAGTATGTAGAACACATCCCATGGGTTGTTCCTTTCTCATTTGATGCCTGGATACGCCTTTCTTACCGCTTTTTCCAGCTCACCCAGTAGGAACCACGAACAACTTTACGGGTTAGCTTCCTTTCCTGGGGCTCCCCCGGGCGCCGAGGGCCACCCGGAGGCCGAGAGGGCGATGGGACCCGCCACTGCACACACCCAGTCCTCCAGGCGGGAGCCGGAGCTCAACCCCTTAGCAAGAGCAGGACTCCAGAAAAGGCGAGTAGAGGCACTCCGACATTAAGCACGTTTTCATTTGTTTTAGCATGGCATCAGGCTCACGGGCCTTTGAGATGCATGATGGCCACCCAGCCCGCTCGCCGTTTTGGTGAGCTATGCTTTGTTGATGCACCCCGGATCCTCTCCGGGACCCCATCTCCCCCATAACAAAGCAGCACTTTGTGAATAAGAAGGCGCGGGGGACGTGTTGATTGGGTTACTTGTGCTACCCAAATACGTTTCATTTCAGACACTGGGGTTCTTCAGGAGGAACCCAATCTACCCTTTGCCATCGGTGTGTTTCTTGTGGGGGAAAAGAAAGAAAGAAAGAAGAAAAGAAGAAAAAAAGCAAACCAAGCAAACAAACTTTAAAATTCCTCACAACTGGGAAAGAAGAAACACAATAAAGTGTTAAGAAGAGAGTCTGCGGGAGCTCCAGGTTTGCCCCCTCACAGGTGTGAACACACGTGACTGGGGAGATTAAACCAAAAACTCACTCAGACCGAGTATCAGTGGACCCCAGGTGGGTTGGTCTGAGCTCTTTGCCCGCCGTACCCTTCTGTACCCTCTCTGTCGAGGCAGTGGGAGGGAGCCACTCGACTTTGCGGCAGGTGGGGCGTTTTCAATTGCACGCAGGTTATTTCTTCACACATTCCCCCAGCAGAGACAGCAAAATGGTTTGGATTCCGCCTCTGAAGGTTTGCAGGCAAGAGGGCGCAATGAAGTCCCTCCAGTATTTTTCCCCACCAAGCTCTGACACGAAGCGCCCTGGAAAAATGACTTCAGCGGGCGAGGTGGGACTGAAGACAGCACCCCCAGCACCTCCAGCCACGGCCAGGCGGGAGCGGGCGGTCCGCGGAGCCCCCATCGGCCCAGGGCACGGCGCTGCAGGATGAGCCGTGCTTTTTGAAATCGGTACACCGCCTGCTTAGGGGGTCCTTTTGTGAAAGCGGGGAGCGCACCAGCGCTGCAGTGGCCTTGGGATGGGGACAGGTAGGAAAAAAATATCTTTTTCCAGCCCTTGTCCTCTCCCTTCGGGCTGTTGCTGTTCCCTGCACCAGTCCCTGATGCTGGTAGCCAGGGGAGTATGCCCAGGGCTGTGTTTTCCCCATCAGGACCTCGAGCACTTCCAGTGTAGAAAAGATAATTACTGATTATCTTAATATAAAAAATCCTATGAATCCAATTCCTCTAAAGCTGCAGGAGTATTCCTGGATTCAATGTCCTCTGTCTCTCTTCAGTAGCCACATAGCCTACTTGGCTGGTCAGCAGCATTTCTTGGCCCAGGAGCATCTGAGACCGGTGTGATTGGCCAGGGCCCAGGCCATGTAGTTGGTCCCAGTATCAATTTGCCCAGAGCCTGTCTTCCATGATCTGTCTGCTTTGGGTGTACCAACAAGAATGATCTTCCTCTCCTGCAACCCCTTCCTCAAATGTTAGAAATGCCAAACCTGTACTGGTTTGCTTTTATACTGCCCAAGAAAAGGCTGATTTCCAAACCAATGGATGGGTTGTAAATTCCTCTGCCCTTAGGCTGGCACGCTCCAGCAAATCATGGAAAGGAGCTACCAAAACTGCGTGTCCCAGGTGGCTGCCACACAGAGCAAAACAGACATTTTCCTTTTTTTTTTTTTTTTTTTTCCTTTCCCATTTTTTAATGACAGCATCGCTATGTGTGCTTGTATAATCCTCAGTGATTTCACAGTTCCCCACGGTAATATCACCAGACTGACTCTTATGATTTCCTCCACGCCTGCACAGTTTTAGATTTATAGGTCTCTTACATACTCATTCACAGAAATAAAAAGGGTGGGAATGGAAAGGACTTGATTGCTGGCTGCTCTCTGTGGTTTCCATGCCAGATCTGTGCAAGATTGAAGGCTTCAGAAATGTGAGTTTGTAAACCAACCCCTTTACTGATCGCACACACTTTAGGAACTTAGGCACACATTCACAGGCACAATTCACACACGCAGTCATTCCTACAGAAGGGTTAAATTTTGTTCAAGTTCATACTGTAAAAGGGGAAAAAAATATTACCTCAAACCCCCAAAAATCCAAAATAGTTTTGAAAGAATCTTTGTATGACAGATGCATTAATCCCATATAATAACCACTCTGGTGCCTGTTAGGTCAAAACTTTTCCAGTGCTAAGAAATCTGAACTTTGTGTGGATTAGGATGAAATCAAATGTGTATATCAGCATGAAAATTGGACAGTGGAAGAGCAGCTGCTGTGAGGACCAAAGGGTCTGAGTTATCCAAAGGTTTGGGCTCAGTCCAACCATCACCAACTGAAGGGAAACAAATGTAAATGGTGCTAATAACAGGGAGTGGGGAAAGTGTCCTAAACCTGATAGCTCTTCAAGTAGAGGAGAATTCTCAGTTCATCTTTCTCTGCAAGGATCTTATTCTGTTCTCTTTACTCCTCCACAGCTGGTCATCTGCCAAATGTGTTCCTGCTGATAGCACAACATTTAAAGAGAGCCTGTCTCTACCTCCTCCACGTGAAATGTCTCTGCAGCAGGGCTCCATGGGGTAAATGCTCAGGGCAGCAGCAAATGGATCTTCCTCAGATTCTATCAGACAAAAAAGTGATCTGCATGTCTCCCTGTGAAAGTGTTCTGGAACAGAAGCTAATTCCTTATTGCTGAGATGGGAGCCCTTGTATAAGTTAAGTTGTTCTAAATGAAAAGACGGCGTCTTCCAAGCCCTGTAAGGAGGTAAAAGGCACCAACCAGGAGGTGAATGGCAGATACACTGCCCCAAACCTGCATTCTCCATGACATCAAGCCTTTACACTAGTAAAGACCCTTCACAAAGAACAGTAATCTCTTGCCAACACTGAAGAACTTGAGTTTCCAACGTACAAGTATTTCTCTTCCAGACACACTTTGAGTTCACTAATTAAAGGATCAGGCCTTCCTTCCCTCTCTGTCTCCTGTCTGGTAAGATTTGCACATCCTTTGTATGATAGAAAATAAAGCAGTTTTCATGATTAGTACAACTCGCAGTCAACATAGTAGTGGACATCTGTACTGGACTCACCACCTTTCAGAGGGTTTGCATACAAAATGACACCGTAACAGTGAATTTCAAGTGCCTATCTACCACACAACAGAGAAGGTGGATCTGACCTATCAAGCAGGCAAGTTCACAGAGTCATTTGTTTTTTGTGATCTGTAGAATTTGAGTGATACAACTCGATGCACACAGCTGTTCTTGATGAGGCATGTTACTGGAAGGTAAGGCCTGTTCCTACACGGAAATGCTGAAGCACATCCCAAAAAGGCTTATTGCTCCACCTCAGAGCTACCCTCCATCTTGGTCCAGGTGAATTTCCTTGTTAGATGAATCCAAGTTCCCAGTGGATATAAGGAAGAACACAGAAACTTGTTCAGAACAAGAATGTTCACATTTGTAGGTACTCCTAGAGGGTTCTTGTTTTAAACTCAGATTCCTTCTTAATTTGCATGAGTTTTCAAAAGCAGACACTCATTAGCACTGTGTGATCCTTTCAATAACTTCCTAGTTCAGTGCAAGTGTTTTCTGTTGGTTTGCACTAAGTTCATCTAACCTAAATGTAATGAGATTTAGCTGACATAAAGGCCTCCCACAAGTCTCCACGTGAATTGCCAGCCCAAACCACAACCCAGACCACTTCTTTTGAGAAGCTGGATAGAAAGTGTTGATACAATTTTATTTTGAAATTGAAAAGGTCTTGCCTGAGCAGGAAAGACCAGGTCACCCCCAGTGTGCCTGACAGGCGACATAAGCAATGATGATGCACTCAGTTGTAAGTTACCATGTCACAACTATGACAGCACACTTGATAAACATTTCAACTCTTAGTCCATTGCAATGAAATGGTAAACAGATTTATAGAAACCACTACTGGAACACATTTATTAGTCTTTCTGATTCCTGAGCCCTGACAGCTTTGCTGACAAGGTAGAAGAGATCTTGACCTTCACCTGCTTCATTCACAGCTACTGCTATTAATTAACCTAACATTGTTTGAGTTTAAATAAACACACCACACACCATGTCTGAGNCAGCAGTGACCTCTTCATCTACATCAGCTAAATTCGAGATGAATCCCCTATCATCTCCTTCAGTTCAGTGCTCTTGCTCATGTACTTGTTCCCCTTTATAAAAAGGTTTTTGGTCACCCAGAGGACAATCAATATGCTGAGCTTATAATGGCTCAGGAATGGGTATGTCACCTCTTGAGCAGTTCCACCAACCATTGCTTGCCACTTAACCTGTGCAACTAGTTGGACAAAACTTCATTTGAAGCGACAGAGGGCTTTGCCATAGCCAAGACATGAATTCTCTACAATAAATCTGCTCCCACATTGCACGTTCTCTTGCAGTCTTTTTCTCCCACTGTTTCTGACTCTCATTTTCTCACATTGCAGTTCTCCTGTGTAGCCCATTCTGGTTAGTTCAGAGAACAGAAGCTGTGGCTGCATTTACATGGCACTCATGCTGTGCCCTGTTGTGCAAGATATTGCAGAGCTGCTCCAAAACACACTAAATCACATTCCAGCAGTGCCTGATTCCGTGACACAGACTCGAGGCAGAACTTCATGACACATTTAACTGTTTGGAGTAGGATATTTTTTATCCCAGAAAACAACCTACTGTTTAGACATCACTGGAGTGTGGATGATGAATTTAGGAGAGTGGCAGCCAGGAAATCCGGAGTTTTCTTCCTGCCTGACTGCTGGCTCTATGGCCTTGGGCAAACCCTAATCTTTCCAACTCTGCTTCCCAGCCTGTAAAGTAGGGGTAATATTGGTTACTTCATGGTGATGACTGCAGCAGTGATCAGTTAACAGTTTTTCTAGGGAAAAAAAAAAAAACCAACAACAACAAAAAAAAAAACCCCCAACAAAACCAAACAAAACCAAACAAAACCCAAACAAATCTAACTTGGAATAATATTGGCCTCACTGTTTTAAAGACGAATAATGTCCTTGTTATATTGATATTTGAGGGTGATAAGTGCAACTTCCCTCCCCCTTACACTGCACATCAGGATCACTTTACAGCACTCCTCCAAGAGTCGTTTCTTGGGAAAGGGACAAATCCAATTTGTAATCCAATTCATCTGCTTAGGGGTATCCCAGGCATTGTACAGCTGCTGTGCAACATCTGAAGGGGAAACAACACAGTTTTCATTATAGTAGATTTTAATCAGAAGAAAACTCGATTTTTTAAATCACAAGCTTCACATGTTTCTCTCTTGTTTCTATTTTATGCCACCTTTTTTTCTCCCCCATTTTTATCACTAGAAATTTTCTCCTTTCTCCCTCTCAGGACATCAAAATTAAACTAAAAAAATCCCCAAACCTGCAGATCAAACTACTTTGTTTAAGATTTTCTAATTTCAAATATGTTGCTTTCTGTCAGCTCTTTTCTGAACCCCTTGGCTCCTCAAGTTGGTCAGGTGAGCTGATGGTGTCTTGTGTTTTCCAATACTCTCCAGTGTTCAGCCACCATCTCTTTTCCTACATGTAGATTGAAAACTCCAGAAGGCAGAGACCATCTCAATGTTATCTGCCTTCTACAGGCACCATAAACTGAGTCCTGCTTTTAGTGCTAAGGAGCGATGGTAATAACAAATAAAAGACATGATTAAGAGATTACTATCCCTAATAATTACCTGTCACTGGAGCAGTGCCCTGGGGTGCTTCCTACCGTCAACCTGTTCAAAATCACTCTGGGTCTGCCTGATCCATCAGGCCCATTGAAAAACAGGAGCAGTGCTGGCATTCCTGGCCACTGCCACTGTAATTTGTACAGTGGGGTTGGAAGCTAAGTTGAAGGACTCAAGCATAGTCTCATCTCTTTAGAGATGACAAATATTTTCTTTCTACAACATCACTGCTTGTCTCTGTAACATGAAGTAAATCTGAAATATAACCCAATCCCTCTATAAAAATAATTAAACCTCCAAGATCTATAACCAATGCTTTGCACTCTTTTATGTTCTGTTGTAGACTTTGCTGCAAGGCTTCGTAGAAAGACATTTACTTACACCCACATCCTGGGTAGGACAGCATTGTCTGGAGGAAGCCACAGCAAAGCTGTTACAACCAACGTTTTGTGGAAAACAGACTTATTAATTCTTCAGTCTCCAGTTTCTCCCACTCCATTTTGCTGATTCCAGGCCCTCCCTGTCATTGCTGCTACGGTGCCCCTATGCACTAGTTGGGAGACTGTAACAGAGCTTGCATCTCTCATGTAACAAGGAGTTGCATGACAAGAAATGATACAGCCCAAGTCTTTGCCTAGCTTTCCCACAGAAGTACTGTTGCTAGTTTCACGGTGCCACACACAAGAGGTCTGAAACTGCAATACTCAGCCAAAAAACCATTCCATTTCACACAAGTAGTTAAGCAGATCACTGCAGAGGGACTGGCTTGGAAGACATCAAATAACTTGTTTGGAAAAGCATTGCAAGGGATACAAGCCTCTGATATGTCTCCACTGAGTGGGAAAAGGAACTATTCTAGACACATGAGGTGATTGCAGAAAGGTGTTCAAGTCTTTGACTGTGACATGGGTAATGTTACATGGTTGTGAGCAGACATTTAGTTGTGTTATAGTTGAGTTATAGAAGAACAGGATTTCTGTGTTTGTATTTTTAACAAGGTACATGCATAAGTTGAATAAAAAATTGAAGCAGAGGGAGAAGCAGCTGCTGGGGCTGATGACCACTGATCCTTTCCATGCGAGGGGGTAACCTTCAGTAACCCTGGCCCCATGTCATGTGACAGGGCCAGGAAATAAACCCTGGGCTCCTACCAGCACTCCTGTGTGTTACACCTTTATTGCAGTGATGACAGGTTGATGGCTACACTGAAAGGTTCCTTTCCTTCGGGGAGTTCTGTCCAATGTTCAGCTTTATCCGTCTATAAATGCTAAGTAGTGTAGGGTCGCTGGGAAAGGTTCCCACTCCCTCCCCACCCCTATCCCCCCAACTTAAAGACTGTGCCTGGAAAAAGCAGCCCTCACTTACCTGTCAAAATCCACTAACTTACTGTCACTTCCTCCTAGAAATGGAGATAAGTTACCTCCATGGAAGGCTTTCAAAAGGATCCTCCTTCCCACTGCTTTTCCCACCCCTTCCCATTTCATCCTAATCCAATGTACTAAAATATGTCAATCCATGTGTGCTTTTCTTGACTCTCAGCAGAGAAAATGGCAGAGATGCTCCATTGAAGATAACTCCTCTGGTAAAGTGAAGAACACTGTAGCAGTTCCTCAGCAGTTTCCCTTCTCTATTTTTCTTTCTGACAATAACATTATTAAAGGCTCTTAATATGNAAAAAAAAAAAAAAATTAGGAGTTAACTGAAGAAATAAATAACCAGGAAGAATACTAATCGCAATCTGTGAGCTCCCATTTTTTTTCAGTGCCATTATTATTTCATTTATTTCACCTCTCACACGACTTAACTCTCTTTTAATTATCACTCGTGGGAAGGGTAAGCTGACCAGTTTAATAATTCTCAGCACCACAACAAGTGATAGGAACGAGTCTAAACTGGAGATCCTAAAAGCTTTCTCTTTGCATAACATAGATTTATAGCTTGGGAACTAAATATTTGTTCAAAGAACTTTTGGAGGTGTTTAGGCACACAGGAGAGATGAAATGGTAGATTAAATATTTAATTTACATGCAATATGCACGGCATTAAGTCCTATCTTAATTCTTCACCTGTTTTCTGAACTCCATTGACAAATACAGGACATTCCACCTCACCGTTGTCTTTTTGAGCAGCATTCAGGCTCATTTAATTATTTTGTCTTCCTGTGTAGGAGTATCCTGAAAGCGGAACAGGTTTTGGTCCTTCAGGGGAGCACTACAGGCTGCAGATGGATGTATTCCTTCTTTTGCAGACATTTCCGTCGTTCTGCTGCTGAATACACATGGAGCTTCACCCAGGAAACTCTATCTGGCTCCAGTGGGCATGCAGATGATCGGAAGATGAACTTCATAGGAATGACTATAAATAGAACAGACAAGCAAACAAACAAGCAAATGGCATTCCACACTATAGGAATTCAGTGACGTTTCTCCAATGGAAACAAGATCTAGTGATTGTGGGGTTTCTTTGTTCGGTGCAGTATTTACTTCAGCACAACAAGCCACATAACACAGAATTTACTGTAGACATTTCCAAGTTTAGGGCTT
>VWZE01005606.1:293753-319324 GCA_013396675.1 Eubucco bourcierii | reverse complement strand
TTTTTTTTTTTTTTCCTTCTCATAACTTAATGAGCTGTCATGAAGCTGCAATCTACAGCTTAGTCAACCAAAGCTTTTCTGTAATTGCTATAAACCGACCCATTTTGTTATGCATAAATCTAAAATTGTCTGCAAAACAGTGCGGCAGAGCTCCCTCCTGTATGCACACTTGTGCACACACATGATCTCTGCTTGTAGCTGCCGACAGGAAGGAGGAGGGCATTTCTGTGCTGATGATCTGATTCTCTCCCACAGTCTGCTTTTGAAAGAAATACACTTCGGTTCAGAGAATGATTCCAGGATAAAAGTACATGTAAACATGCAAATCTGTACTCTATCCATAATTTATTAGAACAATAGTTATTCCTTCCTTGTACTTCTAACAGAAAAAAATTCAAAAGTACCAAATGTGACTTTGGAAAGGAGCTTTATTCTTCATGCCCTAAATCCCTAAACTTAATATTTTAGGTGGTGCACAAACTGTGATCATAAAACAAGTTTTACTGGGAAACCATGTTTAATTCTCGTTTATCAGACTTATTTTAATTCGTTCTGGGAAGGTTCCAAGCATTGTGTTAGAGATTAAAGGCAACTGCATACCCCAATTAGCAGTCAGGCTTTTCTAAGCAAAGATATTTCTGAGGGACAAGATGAAAGTGGAATAACGTCTGTTCATTAACAGTAGAGATCTGGGGCGGGTTATTTTTCACTAAACAGCTATACCCTGATTCTGAGCCTCTCAAGATTTAAAGTGAGTGAAAACGTAAAAATGAAACGCAGTACAAAAATATCCCTCAAGGAATCACTTTCGATAAGGCACCCAAGCTCTGCAGTAAAAAAGGATACTGACTAGTGAAACTTCGAGGTTGTGCAGGACTCAAAGCTCTCCAGCAGACAATCTAGCTCTGGGGCACTAATCTCTCCTTCTTTCATTAAAAACTTTTCAACTGAGCCTCAGTGGAGGCCATAAAAACTTTTCTTTCCCTTTAACTAAGGCAGCAGAAAATGTGTAGCATTCTAAGGGAGACAATCTGCTGCGAGGCTGCGAAGATCGCATTTAAAAGCACTTGACCGTCTCTTTCCGAATGTGACTCCTCTGTGCAAGTGTAAATCCTGATTTGTTCACACAGTAAGTGAGAGAATCTTTTCCCTTTGGAGTAATATGGAGTTTATCAACTAAAAACTGAGCAAGTAAACCTCGAAACTTTCTTTCAAGAATATATTTTATACTTGAAAGACTTGTTTAGTGTTTTCATGTTTTCACAGAGGCCTATAAACCTGGCTGCGCAGTCGTTCAACCCTCTGAAAGAAGGAAGAAAGCAAAGAAATTAAAAAAAAAAAAAAAAAAAAAAAAGAGAGAGAGAGACCATCGGCCGCAGCAGACTCCGGGTGCGCGCAGCCGCCGGGCCGGGCCACTCACAGCCCCACGCTGGTGGCCGCGCTCCTGGCGGGAGTGTGCGGAGGGGGCGCGACACAGTGCCTAGGGGCTTCGCCGCCTGTCCTGCTGCTGGAAGGATGTTAACAACGCTCTTCCCGTGCCTCGGCTTTGGCAATCCTGGGGTAAATCTCCGGCGCCTGGTACTGGTTTTCCAACGAGCAGAGGCCAGGGGAAGGCGAGTCACCCACCCGGGTTAAACCCCTCCAGGATCCCGAAGGGGATTCCCATGACTGATTTATTTACCGTCATTGTTTCGCTAGAAAATTCTCGCTTCCTGAGAAATCTGGGGCGTCTCGATTGCATATTCTTTGGAAATACCTTTTAAAATATCCCATCTGCCTCTCGTTTCTTCCAATCGTAACACCTCTTTGATTTGAAGGAGAGAAAACGTAGATTCTGCGTTCTATTGAAACCAGCGAAGGACCTCGGAAAGAGGGGGCGGGTGCGGAGGAGAAAAAGGGAGGGGGTACAGGGACTGGGGGAGTCGTTGGTGGGTATTCATCACACATCCACTGTGTCAAGAGGACACAGTGCCTGTGCGCTTAGCGCACAAATTTCTGCATCCGCCGTGTCCGCATCACCTGTCGCCCGACGGCCCGGACTTGGCGCTGGCAGCAGCGCCGAACAGCAGGGCAAGGCGACCGGGGACGCTCAGCCCTGTCTGCAGCCCCCTGCCGCCGAGTAACCCGCAGGGTTACGGACTAGGTCTAGATTACAGATGCAGGTTTCTGTCCGGCTCGTCGGGACGGTGCCATGCTTCGACAGCCGGGGAAAAGGACAGGGATGCAGGATGATTTCTGGGTGGAAAGTCTGTCTTGTAGAGTTGAAACTGCAGCACTGCCCTGGAAACATTCGGTCGTAAAGCATCTTTTCAAACACGTGCAGTCGCCGTCATCCACAAACACGGGTACGAATGTATAGGCGTACTGGCCTCTACGCGTAAATGCGAGCGTATGCACATCTCTCCCTCCTGTAAGTGACCTTTCCTGCAATTGCAGATTTTCTTTCTTCAGTTCGCCCTTCTACTGGCATGTCAGACTCTGCCTTTAAATATCATCCGGGAAAAAGGGTTTTGGGTTGATCTTTGCGGGAGAGGAATTTATTCATGTCTCTTCCACGTAACTCCTGCCCTCTGCACTGAAAATAACATAATAATTCCAGGAGTGTGTCTTCAGCACAAATCTGAGCCCAGAACACAGACCACATCCTGCTCTCTATTTCAGCTTGCTTCGTGAATCGGGCGTTTGTGTTAATCTATGTGAGTGCTACTTATTCTGGGTTAGACAAAAGTCGCCATCAGCTCCTGAAGGCGTGACACTGGTGGGGGCAGTGAAAACGGTTCCTTGTGGGCTCGCTACTAGCATGAAGGGCAAACTGTCTCCGTGAGGAGGTCGTCTCTGCAGGGAAAACAACATGGCAGAGGGTCGGAAAGGGTAGGCAGGGGACGTGGGGAATAGATCACGTGTGGGACCCCGTGGAGCAGCCATGCCGCTGTTCCTTGCACGCTTACAAAGACACTCACACATGCACACACACTCACGTAGATGCTCCGTGCTACCGAGCCCGCTCCCAGCACCCACGAGAAGGTTATCCCCTGTGGTCGACCGGTGGGGCTGCCCATCGCCGCCCCACGCTGGTGCTCCCCAGGAGGGGTGCGTCTCACTGCCCACCTCTCCCTGCCCCATTTCCCCAGCTCACGGTTGCAGATGAAAAAGCTCCTTAAATAGGGGGTGGGGAGTGTTGGGTGTTGACTGAGTTTTGGGTGGGGGGTTGTTTGTTTGTTTGTTTGTGGTTTGGGGGTATGGAGTTTGGGGGGGTGTTTGGTTGTTATTATTTTAGTAGTGGGGGTTTGCTTGTTTTAAAGAGAAGGTGAGCAAGGAGTCCCATCCAGGCAACAACTAGCCAGTACACGTAGATACATTTCACGCTGTAGCGTTGGGGTGGGGAAGAAATGATTGTTTCTGGTATTTTCAAATAGTCTGTCCGTGATGGTGTGATCCATCGCGGTCTGCTATAGAGAAAATAACACTAAATAGCTTCTTTTTTCTTAGCTTCTCGAGAGTGTCTCCTTGCAGATTTAAAGACCGGCTGCAGGAGGAAAAAAATTAATCAGAAGACTGTGAAAGGAGTAAAACTCTAAGTCCATAAAGATGAAATGTAACGAGTATGTTGAATACATAATGTTCTATATAACAGTTTCAATTAGTTGAGTAAGTCCTCTGTAACGTCTTGTAAAGGTGTAAGAACACGTTTACAGTATAAGCAACATAATGTTCTCAACCGTACGAGTTAATTATTTCCAGATTTTTTTTTTTATTTTTTTTAGAATTACGTTTCACAAGTAAAGGTTCTGTCCTCGTTTAAAACAACTAATGTAATTTTTACAACATTAAACATCTTGGGTTCATAATTAGAAGTGGAGACGAGATCGGACAGTTAAATAGTGACATTCGGGGATTTTAAAAGAAAGAAAATAATAGTATTTTTACTTTCGAGTAGTCGCTATTGTGGTGACCGTGTCTCCTTTGCTCGAATTTATCGCCACTCAGTAGCAACAGTACACGAGGCAATAACTTCGGCTGGCACAGCCCAGATCTGTGAGGCTGTTGTGTGCAATCAGCGGCTGGGAGGGAGCTGGGAGCAAAGTTTTTCTTTCCTACTATTCACAAAATCCCGAGAAATTTTTCAAGGATGCTTATCTTTTGCTCAACGGCTCCAGTCTGGAAAGGAGCAAGGTCTCGGATGTGTTGCAAGGTCTGTTACCTCTGGCAGCCCTCCAGTGCCTACTGTCCTGCCGTTCCCACCCCGGGGAACAGTGGGGAGCGCGGCACCTTCCATCGTCACTGGGCTGGGGCAGACCCCTGGAAGAAGGTGGCGATGCTCGTTCCCTCCTGCCATGCCCTCGGGGTTGAATGTCCAGTCACTATCTCGCTTATGCTGTACACGTCGCTAGAACTTTGTTTCCAAAGAACCGAGCTTGCTCCCCACTCTCGAATGGAACCAAAATTTCACCCTCTCACCCGTGAGACTGAACATTCCCAACCACCCCATTCAAAATGAGCTGTCAGAACTCTCCTCTCTCTTGACACTTTCCCTGAAAATCTATCTCATGATTAATCATGTCTTAGTTTTCTTCAGAGCGGGTGTAAAGTCTCTATGGAACAAATTGCGGGGGAAAAAAAAAAAAAAAAAAATCCCATGCTTAGGCCTTTCATACGACTGAGTCCAGGACCTAAAACTCCGTGTAAAAGGCTTGGCTTTAGCTCCCTGCACAGCTTCCAAGACAAGCATTAACCAAGGCTGAGTAGGGATCCATTGGTAAAAATCAATGCAAAATTTAGTTGTCACTCATTTTGATTGACAATAAAAAGGCTCACAAATCCCTCTTTTTTTTTTGGACGTGTTAATCCAAAGCTGTCTGATTCAAAATCAGGTGCTAGCAGATGAGCAAATAGTGTTCCAGATTTCTCTTAACGTATTTAAATTGTTTGTNTGCTTTGGGTTGTTTTTTTGTTTGTTTTTCATGAGGAAACGACCTCACTTAGGGTTTGTAGGGGATGTTCACACCACACCAGGACTAGAGAGAAAGTCTGTAGATTTTTTTAATTACTATTCTTTTTCTTAAAGGAGTTGGCTACATTCGCCATCACTCGCTGTTAGGTAGGCTATACATATGCAAATATAAGAAAACTTGTCTGGATTCCTGTAT
The DNA here is from genome assembly GCA_013396675.1 of Eubucco bourcierii. NCBI lineage: Eukaryota > Metazoa > Chordata > Aves > Piciformes > Ramphastidae > Eubucco > Eubucco bourcierii. Next base: position 314,177 of record VWZE01005606.1, on the reverse strand, counting down.
GGATCATTATACACACGCCAGGAGAAGTAGAAAGGTGTTTAACACCAGAGGATTTTTTCAGTCCCTTGGGAGGTTTGTAGATACCCGATAGAACTAGAATCCTGGCGGGTGCCTTGATTTGGGGGCTTAGTTTTCTTTTTCTTCCTGTGTCGTGCAGTGGATTTGCACGTTGTGTTTGGGGTTTTTTTTTTTTTTTTTTTTTTTTGTTGTTGGTTCATTTTGTGGTTTCGGTTTGGGTTCTTAGAAGGGATTTTTGTTGCTTGTTTCTTTGTTTTAAATAAGGTAACAGGAGGCACGAGTTTCTAATTTCTATAAGGAAAAGTGTATTTGCACTTCCAAGGGCGAGAAGACTGAGAGCGTCTTTCTGACCTGCAACTGAGATCATATATTGTTCTAAAGCAGAAATGTCAAAGTCAAGTCATTTACCACCTGGATGTCCTTGACTTGGGATGATTAAAGTTTAATCCGAGGTGTGTGCACAGCTTTACCGTGTTATTTAAACACGTCAAAGGTCATAAAAGGATTCCAATAGCATGAACAGTACACGAGAGTCCCTTTTCTGTGGAGAAATCCGTATTTTAATCTAACTAAAGCTCCAGAAGGTTCTTTTAAAAAAATAAATAAATAAAGCGGAGGGGGGGAAAAAAGATCCGAGGTGGAAGGGGGAGAAGAGATTTAGTTTCTAGAAGGGGTGGCAAACTTCAAAGAGTCTGAAGGGTCGGACTCGCGGGAGGTACACCGGGAAAGGACAGAGTTTTCCATTATCATTAACTGTGCAGACATCTAGCGGGAAGCCCTTGCAATTGCATCCCGATCGCCTCCGCCCCGTGCATGGCGCTTACCCCGGTTCCTCGGACACCTCATATCGCACCGCTCCTCTTCACTCCTGTCCTCTCCTCCTTCGGCAGCCGCAGAGAGCCGCCGCTGCTGCCGCCGCCCCGTCGAGCTGCTCGCAGAGCTGGGAGCAGAGATAGCAGCGCACCGCGGCTCCCGCTCGCCCCCATTGGAGGTTCTCGGTGCCAGTCCGGCCAGGCCCGGCCCCACCCGGGTCCTGCCCGGATGAGACCGGCCCCCAGATGGTTTCAACACCACAGCGGCGACCCCACAACCCGTAGTACTGCTCCGCCCGGTGCCTCGCTCTGTTTGGCACGGGCGGTACTCAAAACCCAGACAAGGATATCACCCCACCATCACCCCTCAGCCTCCGGGACTCTGTTTACTCTTGCAAATACCTGATGGTTATCGCTAGCAGGGGAAGGGAACCTGCCTCGGCGCCCGGCGGAGTCACTCGAGCAAGCTGGGACACGCGGGACGCTGCCACTCGCCGCTCCCGGCGGGACGGCAGACGTTAATGCTCACCCGAAACCCGTTCTGCGTAGTTTTGCACTACAAATCTCGGCAGGGGCAGGCATGAAAGGCGGGAAGGGGGGACTAGCAAAAACACAAGGAAGAACTCGGCCTCAGGTTTCCCTGATGTCATGGCAAATATGTCTTCATCCACCCTGCGGGTTTTGGGGTGAGGTTGCAGTTTAGGACAAAGTGGGAAAGGAGAGGGGAAGACGTTGACCTTGATCTTTGAATAGTGTGTTGGAATCTGAACAATCAGCTCACCTTGTGACGAGGAGTGCCCGTCTAACAGGTGACTTCTGCTTGGGCAAGTAAAGCGCTTCCAAGCTGCAGTGGAACCTGATGCCAGAATTGCTCCTATTTTACTGGAAGTGATGCGAAGACGTTTTCTAATTTGAGTGGTCTCGTCCAGTCCCACTTTTTTTTCCTTTTTCCAGGGAGTTCCAATGACTTCCAACTTCTTACTTGGCACCTAATCAGTAGCAACTAAGGTGTGGGAAATCCTATTACCTGCCCAAGTGATGAGGATGAGGAGAGGGGGTTTCGGAGGTGTCCTCTACCTCGTAAAGACTCAGACTAATGGGTTTTTATCCTGCACGCTTTTCTTTGTGGCTCTTCTTACCAGGCAGGATTTTCCTTGTCGTTTTGTCCTTTAGTGACTTCTACAGAGGCCACATTTCGCTTTTCACCTTCAGCATCAGAAAAATTCTAATCCTAAAGAACCATTAACTTCTATTTCCTCTTCGCGTGCCTTTCCCCAAAAAAAAAATATTTTTGCAGGGAATGTTTCTCATGTCTGAGTGCAAAACCTTCCCGTTGGGTACCCAGAAAGGGAAAGGGACATCTTGCTATGAGTACACAGGTCTGAATTATTAGACTGTAAATTTTGTACAATGATAAAAGCTTAAGCTGTGTTGTTCGGTTTTAAAGTTTTTGGCAATAGTATCTTCTGCCGGTTTTATTTCCTTTAACCTCTGCCTCAGACCTACATTTCCCCTTCACAGATTTCTGAGAAAATTTTTAAATTAAAATTTTATTTGTTTTGGTTTTGCTTCTTTCTTTCTTTCTTTCTTTCTTTCTTTCTTTCTTTCTTTCTTTCTTTCTTTCTTTCTTTCTTTCTTTGTTTCTTTCTTTCTTTCTTTCTTTCTTTCTTTCTTTCTTTCTTTCTTTCTTTCTTTCTTTCTTTCTTTCTTTCTCTGTTTTTTTTTGGGGGGGTTTCTTTTGTTTTTTTGTCTTTTTCTTCTTTTTTTGTTTTTTGTTTGTGGGTTTTGTTTTTTTTTTTTTAGTATTGCATATACACATTTAAGGTTTCTTAGCTGGTACACAAATAAGAATGGACGTATGGCAGGAGCACTGGACTCTGCAAAAAGGCAAAAGATACTTGCTAACCGATTTCCACTGTTGAATTATATAATATTCTGGTTTTATATATAGGCAAATTTTATGTCAGCTGGGATATTCTTGCACACATTTTTTAATGTTTTGATCCTGTGGTTATGGTTAAAAAGGCAGTAGAACCCACCACACACAAACTCTTGATAAATACAACTTAATTCTCTGAGTAGGATAGCTGTATGCATAGTCATCTTCCCAGTTAAAGTGGACTTGGTTGGTTGGTGGGTTCTTTTTCTTTTCCCATGGTCTTCCCGTCCTGCTGAAGATGAGAACTTGACTGAAGACTATTTACGAAATTACGATTATTTGATTAGCTAGGTAGTGTCCAAACTTCCTAGGAACCTCAGCACAAACTTCTGACCTCTCTTTTAGTGACTCTCAGGGTAGTTGCAGACCCGGAAACCCCTCCCTCCAGCCTCCTGCTAAAATTAATGGGTCAGGCAAACTCCCTTTCCTTTATTTGCCAAATATTTATATCACCCAAAGTGGTGATGACGTGTCTGTTCGTGCCTTCATCACTTTGCAGTGGAATTATTCCTTGTGGGTAAAACTTTCCGGCGTGTTATGGGAGTGTGAGCAGAGTGTTCCCCCAGCAGCAGGTGGCCTCCCGGGCCATACCCCCAGCTCCATCGGGACCTCTCTGGGCCCCGTTGAAGCACTTGGTTTGCCCTCACACCTCTGTTATGACCCTCTCATCCTGTCCAGCTTCTCATGGCTGTGCGCAGAGGTTCCAGATCACATCTGTGTCTATGTGGTGCGCTGGACTGGGCCAGGTAAAGTCTCTCGGCTGAGAATTTGTTGTCCTGAGAGCAGTGACACCTGGTTTCCGGCAATATAGATAGCTCTGCTGAGCAAAAGCACACCAACTTTTGTGTTTCCTCTGCAACACGACCTACGAGATATAGTTTTATACTATGTCCAGTTGGCCTGGTCTGGTCGTGCCTTGCCTTGCCTTGCCTTGGGGCTGTGTGGCAGCAAGCTGCACAGAGAGGTGGTAGATATAGTCCCCGCACTCGACAAGAGAAGTTGGAAAGAAATATAATCTTGTGAAAGTGGATGACAATTGATAATTGCTGGTAGGCATCTCCTATCTTCCCCACAATGGGAAGGAAACAGTTCCAACAGCTTACTGGCACCGGGGCAGTGGCACCTGCAGGAAAGCAACCTCGAGTTGCATGTAAGGAGACAAGGAAACGTCGTCCTCTTAAGTATTTGCGTTAGAAGATTAGGAGGTATGCTCTGCTACAGTCTAACCTTTGCTGTTCGACCACTCATCATTTTCCAAGGCAGAGAAGTTGCTATGAAACCACTACCTTTTCTCCGTGCCGTTATTGGGCTAAATATACTTCAGCTCCCGGGACTTTACGAATTGTCTTCAGACCGTGTGCCCTCAGCTCCGCTCCAGCCACTTGGCATCAGCCTCCCTCCTTCTCCCTGGGTATGGCTCTCAACACTGTAATAGGTTTGCTTTTGCTGGGTTAAGGCCATCCCTGCTCTTTCTCCATTCCTCTGGCCCTGGAAAATAGTCTGTGCGCGACTGTGGGGGCACAGGGTGGCAATGTCAGGTGGTGTCAGTGGTCTGGTTGACTGCCATCATCAAGAACCCAAATCAGGTGTGCTCAGGCAGATAAAGTTTGTATCCCAGAGGGAAAGATGTTCTAGCACAGGCGGAGAGGAACTGCTGGAGTGTGCTGTGTGCAGATTAATTAGGAAACAACTCCACTCCTACCTTTCCTGATGAACTGCGAGCCTCAAACTCAGCGCCTTATGCAGATTCCAGCATAAATAACATATTGGAATTATGGCTAGCTGTCATGTATGTAAGAGTGTGATTTAGCCTTCAACAGGGTCACATATGTAAATGCTTATCTAAAGAAGACATAAAACACAATAAACTTTGGGAAACTCATGATTCAGCAAAAATAAAGGGAGTAATACACTCAGCCAGTAATGCAAGTTATCAGCTAGTCTGCATTTGGCTGGTGTTATGTTTAAAGGAAAATACTGCATAACTCCTACTTGGAGAATGTGTTCACGGTATGGCTAGCGAGACATTAGTTCCATTTAACATGAAGACTAGCAAATGTCTCTTGTTGTTAAAGACAGCACGTATTATATATACCTGAGAAATGTACTCTAGGCACTAGAAAGCTTTTTTCTAGACCCGTTTTACTGCTTTTTTTCTTTTAAATCAAATAAACTTTTAACAGAAATGTGTGTGCTTGGTGACATGTAAAGCTTATTGCAGAGCACAAGATCATGTCACGGTATCGAGTAACTTTCTGCTGGGAGGTGGCTGGTACTTAGAGTACCCATGATACGGACGAAGGGCATTTAAGCAGCGCTAAGGACTCGGTCGTAGCCAGCTGTCTCTGCCCGAAACTGATCGCAGACCCGTACGGACGGCACGTTAGTCTTCGTGGAGCCTGTCCTCAGGCCTGTCCCTGCAGGCTCCCACCCACCTGAGAAAGCGTCTGTCTCTGAGCCAGAGGAACGATATGCCTGGGGGTGGAGGAGGACCGATAGGAACCCATCCCAAGGCCAGAGGACGCCCCGCTCCCCAGGGATGAATACCACGCGTCGCAAGACGAGAGGCACGTGCGTGATCACGCACTCCTACCGGCGTGGGGAGGGGATACGGGGCTCGTCTCGGGTCTGCACGCTGCGCCCAGGGCAACCACAACAAAAAACAAACATCCAAGCACCCAAACAGCCCCATCCGTGCAGGAAGCCGTGAGAGGGTCGGCGGGGCGGCCCGTGGGCAGGAGCTAGCAGTCCGGCCAGGTGGTCCGACAGAGGTGTCCGCCGAGGCGGCTGCCGAGCCATGACCCGGCGCCGGACGATGCGGGAGGCCCAGCCCTGGCCTGCTGGCCGGCAGCTCCGCGCCCGTGTCAGGCGGCGGACAGGGAGAGCTCCGCGGGCACGACGGCAGGCGGGAGCACCGCTGCAGCCCCGCAACCGCCCGGCCTGCTGAGGAGATAACGGGTGTGGGGTGGAGCCCACGGGGCCTCTCTCGCGGCCCTTCCTGCGCCCATCTCCACCACCTCTGCAGAGGTGCAGAGGTTTGCCAGATGCAGCTGGAATTGGGGTGTTTTTACAACCTCTTCGCGGGGAAGATCTCCACTTGTGAGTCAGGTAACTTCCAGCTAGAGACACCCTGCCCTCCCGTCAACGCGAGAAGACCCCGTATCTCTCAAGATGATACAGTCGCGATTAGAGCAGCGGGTGTGTAGCATCTCATCCCAGCAAAGGTCTGGAAAACTGAGGAAAGAGAGATGCTAGACAGGCCCAAACATTAGAAATAAATTTGCTCCATCAAGTCAATGTTTTAATCACTAAAACCACTTCTGAAAAGGGAACCAAAAAAACCCTCTTGGAGAACGTATGCAAACAGTTGTCTTCAAGTAAAAGCAAACATGTCCAATGTTTCCTACAGGGTATTTTTTTTTTCCCCTCTCCCTCTCTCTTTTCTTTCTCTAAATACTGCGTACCAGAGTCTTAAGCACTGAGAGCTCCATTGTTTTCCTAGGTGAGGATACGGTTTTGGACTCAGCGTGGGAAACAAAAACAAAAACAAAACCAAAAAAAAAAAAAAAAAAAAAAAAAAAAAAAAAAGAAAAAAACAAACCCAAACAATTAAAAAAAAAAAAACCCCAACAATAAAAACTGCAACTTCTTGCAGAGAGCAGCAGCAGCAACGTCCACTTCTGCCTCTGAGCCCTCCTGGTCAGACACTGTGTAAATGTCACGCTATTACAGGAATGTTATGGTGAGAAAGGCATTGTGGAAACCCTTTCTCTCTCGTTGTAAAGAAAAGAGAGATTTCGGTTTCTCTCCGACAGCTTTTCAAAGGGAAATAAAAAAGCACAAAATGGCCCTGAAGCTCAGGAAAAACTTTTTTTTCTTATTTTTTTTCCCCTTACCCTAATGAAAAAGGTGGAGGGATAATTTTAGTTGTAATCAGGCTGTAACGACACACCATATGATCATGTGGTACCAATTATTACGAATTTCCAGTAGAAATAGAGAGGACATGCCATTTCAGCTCACTATACCCTGTTTTTTTGGTGGTTTGTTTGTTTGTTTGTTTGGCTAATGTGACCTACTGGTAGATAAACAAAAAAATTTGTTTACCTTCAAAACGATAAATCCTGAACCTTGTAGAATAAGCCAATCAAAGCCAAGGACGATTAACTCGAACATCATTTTGTTATCCCCTGCTATTGCAAATACATATTAGAACATTTTTAATTGGAAGATGTAACCGACATGAAAAACTCCAACGGTGGACATCTGTATGGTCAGCCTGGCCCCCTCGCTTATCAGAATTTGGTAAGACCAAAATGAAAACCTTCTCTGTTCCCTTTGTGAGAGAGAGCAGAGCTGGTGGTGAAGAAATACGTGTCGGTTTGCATGGCAAAAACTTAGTGAAATTGATGGGGTGTGGGGGGGCTTTGTCACTGTGTTCAAAGAACCTGCAGCTGATACAGAGCCTGCAATGGCTTCTCTTCATCACTGCAGTTACACGGCAGTATAAGTATTTTCTGCTGACTACCAACACGTAACGACAGACTTGTGTGGCTTTCTTTCGCCAAATATAAACAGAAAACACACCCCTGGAAATACGCTTGTGAAAATATTGCAGAAATTCAAAATAAACCCAAACAAAATAGAGCAAAACAACAAAAGTTCAGAAAAGAGACCTTTCTCGTGAGAAAGAGGTCAGGATCGTTCCCGATTTCACTTTAAGCACATGAAACACCTCCAACTTAAAAAAAAAAAAAAAAAAAAAAAAAAAAAAAAAAAAAGCACAGAGTGAAACGATCTTCTGAGACCTTTCTCCACAAAGATCAGTCCGTGTCCCATACTTGGGGTAAAAAGGGTAAAAGCGATTACATCAGTTATAGAGGTGCAGTTTGGGTAGACTGAAATAGGTAGATCCCTATCTAGTGGCCGTCTGAGGATTTTGTAGGACGCCTTTTACACATGAGCAAAATGCAGCACTAAGCTCTTCACAAATCTTCACGGACTTTTCCTCTTCTGCATCTGCTTTTACCAATTCTTATTTTGTAATTGTCTCAGCTCCCCCCAGCACGCAGTGGGAGGGAGAGAGTTAAGATGTCCTGCAAACCCCGCTCGTAAAGCTGCTTACTTCCATTAGAAACACATGAATATCCTGAAATACAAAGTATCTTTAGAATGGACTCTGGAATGTTTATCTCAATCTTTGACGCTTTAGAAACTGTAGAACAAAATAGCGGCGACAGTACCGCTCCAAATTAACCTTTTAGCAGGTAAATTTGATTTGCTCATGAAAATAAAATTCGATTAAGGCTCTTGTTCATGCTATCACTTTACTCCAACGTCTTCCAAGACTCCTGAGCTCTGCAGGACGGAGATTATTATTAGCAACTAAGATCATCTTCTAACTCCTTCATTATCACCTGAGATATTTTAGCAGGTTTAGAGTGATTTAGATTTGTGACAAATAAATATTTTTTGCAATCACCCAAAAAAAAAAAAAAAATTGGTTTATTTTATTTTTTTGTTTATTTTATTTTATTTTTCCATGCTTCTTAATTAGCTCTGAGCAGCAAAATGGAAAAGTAAAGGTGGATTTCCTTGGGCGACAACCTTCCTTACGTATTGGTATGACTGAGATTAATTTACAAGAAATCAGAATTCCCTCTGTCGGGCATTTCCTCTGCAGGGCTCCGAAGGGTGCGTGTCTGTGTTATCACAAAAAGACTGGCTTGGGAGGAAAAAAGCTTTCCAGATACTCTGCAGACGAGATCCATATTTTCAAAACCTGACATTCACCTGAAAGGACTTTTGGTTTCTCTAAGAAAAGCGAAATGTTAAGGCCTCTTTAGGAAAAGAAGTGTCTGTGTTCCTATCAAAGGGGAAGATTTACAAATAAATTATATTTTCTCGTTTAAGGCCAAAATCTTGGAGTCCTCACTGTGCAAGGCTACCTTTGGCTTCATAGAGTCAGAGTCACAGAATGACTTGGTTCAAATAATTTTCAAGGGCCAAATTCTGCCCTTCCTTACACCTGTGAAGTGACCACTCTCGATGGGAAGAAAAAGGCGCTAAAGCTTTTTGTAATACCTGAAATGGGCATGGCCGTGTACTGCAAGGAATGACTGCCGCCGAAGAGAAACACCAGCTAGAGACTGCCTCGTTCTGAAAGCATTCAGCACCTTTTAAAATCCTCATACTGATAATGGTTGCTCATCTTCTTGCTTCTTAAGGAATTAATACTCTTTTTAGAGAAAACGATTTAGCAGACATATTTCTCTCCTAGGTGTTTTACATAGTATATAAATACTCGCATCGCAATTCGGAGGCTTGCTTCAAATGGAAAATTTTGAGGCTCCACTATATGCTTATATTTGCTGTAACCTAAAGTTATTTCACAAGAAAAAAAAAAATCTTGGATTTGTCTGTCGGTTTGCATGCATGGAAGCATTCAGTTGTCAAGACAATTTTCTGAAATTAAGTATTTGCAGAGCATGGCCAAATTAATCAGTGGTTTCAGCTAAACTATTTCTTAGGTTTGCTTAATTTAGACAGGGTATTCCAAGCCTTACATTGTGAAAAATAAAAGCTCCTTTGCAGTTGGCAGGGAATGGTATGTGTTCAAAGCNTTGGTATTCCTGGGAATATTTTTACCCCTGGTGTTCATTGCAGGGCCCATGATTTTCGAAGAATGTGTGTCTACTCTATGCATTCAACCCTCAAGGTTGCTTTCTAATATTTAATAGCAAATACTCATTAAATCAGAGAGGAATTATAGGTGTGGAATAAAAAAATTGCTATCAGGAAGGAAGGAATCTAAAACAGCCGATGAGGTTTTTCTCTTCCTCCAATGTCAATAATTCATTAAAATTCGTAAAGCAAAACAAAGGCGTAGAGTCCCGTGCCCGACAATAACGACTTTTCTGGTGCTACAGATGCTATTTTCCCTGTTTTGAGGAAACGGTCCTATTGCCCGACTCACATCCACGTCATGGCAAATAGGGAAAAGGGACAGTTGTATCAATGCTCTTATCAGTAGAGAAAAGGACGGCCCTGTTCCCTAGTGATTAAATAGAATTCTAGAGAGAGGTAGAGATGCAGAGAAAGGTGAAAAGTGAGATCTATTAGTCTAAGGTCCCTCATCCCAGGGCTTAAACAGTCCCAAGTGGGGAAATAAAACAGAACAACCACCAAAACTCAGCAGACTGGTTGTGTCCCCACCTTCTTTGCTTCTCCCTAACTCTTCACGACTTTCAGGATCTGCACCGCGACTGAATCCTGTGGTTTTACATGTCTTCTTCCTTGCGGTAAGGGTCTTGAAAAGTAGAGGCAGATAAGGGAGAAATGCTCCGCGACTGAGGTAAAGGAGGGTTTGGAGAGCGAAGGAGGGATGGTCTGGGGCTGGGAGAGGAGCTGGGGAATTTAGTGTTCTCATGGCTATCCGCTTTTTAACAAATGGGACAGATCTTAGGGCTTTGAATGACAGTTCTCACATTGGATAGAGTGCAGCTTTCAACTTGACCTTGGCCTCTAGCCGCGTCTAACCCGTATGTAAAATAGTGCTGCCCCACAGAGCTGCCTTCCCTTCCCCCTTCTCCCCCCTATCAGCTGCGACTTAATTTTCAGAAGCAACCTCGAGAAACCAGAGAGAAACAAAACTATCCAAGTCATGCCTGTCAAGCAGTGTTTGGCCGAGGGAATCCACAGGTCTCAAAACTGGAGCCTGAAGTTAAAGGAAAAATACGCGGGAGTATTTGCGTTTGGTCATGAGGAAGAATGCGGTAAAGGGTGTGTGAAGACAAAACGGCAGTTAGGCTACAATGAAGGGGAAAAAATCAGCCCAAATGCAGTCAGATGAGCATTGACACGCTCATGACAGAGGCTTCAAGTATCCCAACCTACCGCACGGAAAAGGTACCTTGAAAAGGAATACATGGGCGCCAAAGAGCCATTTCTCATGACTAGCAACGCTGCGCTACACAAGGAAGAGCCTGCTCAGTAACAATGTACGTCCGGGGACTGCTCTGCTCTTGTAGCCATGCGGGCAAAACAATGCTACAACGTCAATGGGAAACACAATAGGATAATAAATACGCAGAGCTGTCAGGCGCAAAACAAAGCAACATGCAATTAACGAGAAAGGGGGAAAAAAATATATATATATAAAGAAATGAGTTTTCATGGTGGGAGTATTCGGGGCTGTTCGTCCACACACTTGAGCCTTGAGAGAGCAATTAACGATGACATGAATGCTCTTTAGGGCAAGTTTATTGATAGCTTAGTGATGGATCTTTTGAGGTTCAAGGTTAGGCACGATTAACTGAACGTTGGCGGGGAACGCATTCGTGCTGGTGGGAAGTGTGGGGAATACTAAAAATGGTAATTTATTTTGGCCTATGAAAAATCCTAAAGTTTCTCATGAAACGAAAATATAATTGTTTATTTACTTGATTGTGTGTGGGGTTTTGTCTTGTTATGTTTTTTTCCTATCTTTTTATTGCGGAGAAAGAAAATAGAAGGGTTTCAGTCAATAAACCATTTTTCCAAAGCACAAAAAATCACTGTGGTCCGTGTGCGCACTATACAAACCGAGGTGATATTTTACAGCTAAAAAAGATTCAAGCGGAATTGTAGGCCCCGAGTTTTATTATAACAGCATCAAATAACGCGTCGGAATCGCGGTGGAGATGCAGATAACCCTCCCTCTCCCCGAGACCGTCCTAAAAGATAATGATAATAAATAAAAATTTAATTTCCTGGTCTGTTGCTCTTATCTGACTTCTGAGGCTTTGTGACGAGAGATGGGTCTTGGGCTCTCGACGGGAGAGAAGGAAGGAAGAAAACACTCAGAGAGGACCACAGGAGACTCCGCTTCTAGACCCTTATCTGTCCCGGAGAGCGGGCCGGGGAATGTTCCTTCTCCTTCAGTATACGGCAGGTCCCCTCCGCCACCGACTGCGGCTCCGCCAGCGTTCCCAAGGGAGAGGCGGCGGCCCAGACCGAGGAAGGAAAGGGGTCGAAGGGGTGCGGCTCATCATCTCCCACTGGAGATGAGGGGAGGCCTCTGAGGCTTCCGCGGTGCTCGGAGAGAGTAGAACCCTAGGAAAGAGGAACGGGGCAGAAACCAGGCAGGGTGCAGCGGCAAGCCCCGCACCTCAGGGAACCCGCCGCTGCAACAACGGGGCCAAAATGCTCACGCCTCGGTGGCGAGGGGAGGGAGGAAAGAGAGAGGAAGGAGGGAGGAAGAAGGGAGGAAGGAGGGAGGAGGGAGGGAGGGAGGGCGGACGGGAGGGCCCCCGGTCCCCCCTCCCCCTGCGCCCTCGCCCAGCTCGGTGGCGGCAGGACCGCGCCGTGCCCGCTCTCCTGCCCGCGCCCCCGTGCCGTGCCCCGGCCCCGCGCAGGGACCGCATTATTTAATTATCTCCGCTTTATTCCTTCAGATGTTTATCAGCTGCTTTGCATATCACGTGGGGGCGGGCGGCCCAATGAGGGCCGGGCTGGCGCGACACTGGCGCGTCAGCTTTGGTCAAGTCCCGGAGATTGAGTATCTCTTTTTTCAGTCTTTGGGGCTTTTAAAAAAGAGCCACTAGTCTCAATGCGGAGCGGGCTATGACAGCCTCCGTGCTCCTCCACCCCCGCTGGATCGAGCCCGTCATGTTCCTCTACGACAACAGCCTGGATGAGATCAATAAGAACATGGACGGGTTTCACGCCGGCAGCAACTTCGCGGCGGCGGCGGCCAACCCCTGCCGCAACCTGATGGCTCACCCCGCGCCCCTGGCCGCCCCCAGCGCCGCAGCCTACACCTCCAGCGAGGCCCCAGCCGCCGGCATGGCCGAGCCTGCTGTCAAGCAGTGCAGTCCTTGCTCGGCCGCCGTGCAGAGCTCCTCCGGCGCCGCCCTGCCCTACGGCTACTTCAGCAGCGGCTACTACCCCTGCCGCATGACCCACCACAACGCCATCAAGTCCTGCGCCCAACCCGCCTCCACCTTTGCAGACAAGTACATGGACACCTCGGTCTCCGGTGAAGAGTTCACGTCGCGGGCCAAGGAGTTCGCCTTCTATCAGGGCTATGCCGCCGGGCCTTACCAACCGGTGCCCGGGTATCTGGATATGCCTGTGGTGCCCGCCATCGGCGGCCCCGGGGAGCCGCGCCACGACCCCCTGCTGCCCATGGACAGCTACCAGCCTTGGGCCATCACCAATGGGTGGAACGGGCAAGTGTACTGCCCCAAGGAGCAAAGCCAGCCGCCGCACCTCTGGAAATCCACCCTCCCCGGTAATACACCTGCATGGCTACCCCTGCGCCCCGCACCCCTCGCTTCCCCTCCTTCCCTGCTCGTCCCTCCCGCGTATCCCTTCATCAGGGCTCCGAGATCATCCTTCGGGCTGATCCCTACCCACCCCATTCCGCGTTTCCCGGCCCCATCCCGCCGCGGCCCGCACATGCCCCGGTTCCGCCGGAGCGGTACCGGTGCCGCCCCCTGCCCCCCGCCGGTGCACGGCGCATTCCGCCTCACCCGTCCGGCCCTGCCGCCAGCACTGGGAGAGGAAACAGTTGAAAAGGGCCGCGGAAAGTTCTGTGGTATTATTTTCCATAAATCCCGCAGCACGCGGGCTGGGTAAATCGCTGCAGGCTCGTACAGCTTTTCCCGGAGACCCTCGACGGGCTTCAAGGGGTTTGTTATTATTATTTGTCTGTCTGACAGAAGCAAGCCTTTCTGTGCCTAAAAGAGGCTGAGGGCGCCAGGAAAGAGGAGTCCCCAAACCCTGAGCCTGTCTCTAGTATCCAAGCTGAAGCGAGGCAGGAGGAATAGTGAGCTCTCACTCTAAGGCCCTTGCCACTTGAAGATGTCCTGAGGGGTACAAGCAATTTTCTAATACTTGCCTGCACATTTTTTCTGTTCTAGACGTTGTTTCACATCCCCCGGACGCGAACTCTTACAGACGTGGGAGAAAGAAACGAGTGCCTTACACAAAGGTCCAGTTAAAAGAACTCGAAAGGGAATATGCTACAAACAAATTCATCACCAAAGACAAACGGAGGAGGATATCGGCAACTACAAATCTGTCAGAGAGACAGGTCACAATCTGGTTCCAAAACAGAAGGGTCAAAGAGAAAAAAGTGATCAACAAATTGAAGACTACCAGTTAATGGATTAAAAATGGAGAAGCAGCAACTCTAAAGTTTCAGAACTTTTTTTTTTTCCATGTTCAAATTAAAATAATTATTAATAATAATTAAAAAGAGAAAAGACAACGAACCTCTTCTTTCAGAACAAGAGATCTGTATCTTTGGAATTATAGCTTTCTTGGGTTGTTTTTTATTATTATTATTATTGTTGTTCTGATTTTTTTTTTTTAATATTGGTGTAGCAGAATGGTTAAAACTGACAGTTCTCCTGAGATCTGAAGCAGCCAGCCAGTATCACTGACAGACTGTAAAACCCGCACACCCAACCCCGAAAGATACACTTTCAATTAAGACACGGTTTTCTGCAAAACTTACATGCGTTTCTACAACCTTACTGTTTGAGAAGACTCTTCCCGGCCACGATGCAAGAGCTGGTTAACATGAGGAGGTCGATGTGGACACCTAACCAGGTTTTCGTCCATTGAAATCCAAACTCTATATTGAATGACTGCTCAGGTAAACCATAGTACTAAAAAAAAAAAATAAATTTAAAAAACCAAAACCAGAAACAAACAAAAAAACCGGAAAACCCCAACAACCAAAAAAAAACCCCCAAAACTGTATGTTTTGAAGCAATTTAATGTCAAAAAGTAATAATAAACCTCGAAGGTACTGAATAAGGATTTCAGAGGCATCAGTAATGAAGGAAGATCTGGGGAAAATCTATCTTAATAGCAAATTAAATACATCACAAGGTAGTGGGGATAGAAAGGAGAATATTTACTTGGAGATATCTTAAGGGTTTAGGTTTTAATTTCAACAGATGATTTCTTGCCATCTGAACTGGGGTTGATTTTGTTGTTTTTTTTTTTTTCTCCTGCAGACCATACAATATTTTTTAAAGGGCTCTGCCTGCTTTAAACCCCAGATAATCTTCAAGAATCAATATTCTAAGTTCCCTGAAAAATTAAAATACTTGCCTCTGGGTGAACACAAAACCCGTGAACATTGGCATTTCTTTACAATAAGGAAAAAGGAAAAAAAAAAATCCTGGGGGGGGAAAAAAATCAAAGAACTTTGAACTGAAATGTATTTTTCCCCAGAATTATTTTGATTTATATAATCTATATTTTGATCAATAAGTAATTAGTTGTTTCTCCTTGTTTATTGTCTATTATGAGGCCGCAGTAGAATGTTTAGGGACTTTTTTTACAGCACCTTTTAATCCAATCAGTTATTTCAACCAGCACATTATTTTGTTTTTATTCACTAAAAGAAGCTATCTTGTAAATAAATAAAAGGAAAAAAAATCAGCACACTGTGAAAATGTACTTGTGCACCCTCTTTTTTTATATATATATATATATATATTTCTACTGAAAAATGAAAACCCAAGTCCTGTAGATAGGTATAGTAGTATTAATACTGTTAATAAAATAGTCTCTGTAATAAAACATGAATGAAATACTCTTTATTTTCCCATACCTACGTGTATTTCTTAAGAAAAGTATAATGTTTTGTAACTGTTGTCTTCCATTATGCAGCTTACATATATGCAGTTATTTCTCTCTGGGCTGTGTTTCTCTGGGGCTAGACACGCTCGATAGGCAGTGATCCTAAACTGTAAATGTTTCGGTAATGTCAAGCAGTGGTTTTACAGCAGGGTTGGGAGCCAAGGGAGGAAGAGCAGGATGGTACCAATGCAGAGTTGCAGCCCTCGTCGGGAAATGGAGTCTGTCGGCCAGCCCTGGGAGAGTGGGACGCTGCCTAGCCTGGCGATGCCCCTGCGAGAAAGTGGAGGAAGGGCTGCATGTAGATGGCGGTACGGGGAAGGCCTGGAACCTTGACCTTGAGGGGAAAAAAACCCGATTTGTGACCTTGACTTTTGACAGCTCCCCGTGCCGTCGGCATCAGCGGGCCGACAGCGCCACCTCGTGGTCTTGTCTGCGCCTCGCCAGCACCTGGCCGTGACCGTGCCCACTCCCACTCACCAGCCTCTCCACGGGCGGGCGCACACACGCGTGAGTCCCCCGCCACCCTTCGCGGTCCTGCCGCCTGTCCTGTGTATCCGAATACACATAGCAGGTTGTGCTCCGGTATCGCGCTCTCGGGTAGTGATAGGAGCCGTGCACCATTGATCTGGGAGTGAAAAGAGGTGCGCAGACGATGCCTGGCTGCGGGATGTCAGTGCGTGGAGCCACTGGTCAGCCGGTGCTGCGGGTGGCCAACGAATTTCGTCGTGTACAAAGAGAGGTTCGTTTTCGCAGCGTCTCCTGCGGTGATTTGTGGCTCTAATTAGAGCTATTGGGGGGACCTTTACGGTGCATTTAGAGGGTATCAAATGCCGCGTTAGCTGTGTGCTTCTAGCCTTACATTTCTGAAATTCAACAGGACCCATCTCTGCAGGGATTAGCACAGAACACCTTCCGAGCCTTGGAGCTGACTGCAATATATTCATGCAATAACTTATAGAAAAGTACCTGCAACAGGGGCATCTGTTTTTCGTGAGGCTCACGCGTGAGGGGCTTTGTGCTCTCTGAGGGATTCTACCCTTCCCGCGGTGTGCAGGGAAGTTTTGCTGCTCTTATCTCTCGGGGCACACACAGACCACGAAGCTGCTGTGGGTTCTCAGACCGAGGGAAACTCTCGGCTGTGGAGCCTGGGAATACCAGTTTCGTCCCTTTAGAAGACAGTCAGGCACTTTCTGAGGGAGATTTTCCCCTTCCCTCTGCGAAAATAGAAGAGAAGAGGTATACGAGTGGCAGTGTAACTCGCGCAGCCGGATTGTGCTTTAGAGTGGCAGCAGTTGCTGTGAGGCAACGGTGCCTCAACATCCTGTAAGAAGGACTCGGCCTGCCTGCGGCCTAGATGTTGGCTGAGGGACCAACATCTGCAGCCCATGGGCGCTACATCACTCGGGGCAATAACCCACCCCCGTCGGACAGAACCTTCGGCTACCCACGAGGGTTGCTGGGACCTACCGGAGACCACTACCTCCGAGACAGCTCCGTGGCCTGGGATTTTGATCGAAGCTGGAGCAGGTAGTAAAGCTCCACACTGAAGGCTGAGGCCTGCTGCTCTTCCTGGATCTGGTTGCAGGCTGCCTACGGGGGCTGGAATCACACCGACGGTACCTGCTGTACAAGGGCAGCACCTGTCTGTCTCAGATGAAGGTACTGGACAGCCTCCTTTCCTTCATCTCATGCCAAATCTTTATCCTGAAGAAGCTAAATTGCCTGGTAAAAGCCACTGGTGAATTACACTTCCTCTCACCACGTGTGAATAATTCTATTCATTCCGTTATATTTTGCAACCTGTATAATTACTACATAGCGAGCCGCAAATTATATGTATTGCAGGACATAGATGAGGGTGATAGCAGGATTCGAATCCTTTGTATCTAAGGCAAGATCTCTTTTCACAGAATGCCCCAGAACCATGTATTAATTCAGGGGCATCTTGAAATAAAGCCACAGTGAGAACACAGCAAACGTTAGCAAAATACTTGCTGGGTTTTGTTTGTTTGTTTGTTTGTTTGTTTTGATGTAACTTTTAATCGGAGCTAGCGTTTGAAGATTATGTTTTCACCCTAAGCTACCTACCGTTCAAATCTGCTAAGCGTTTCTAGACTGACCGTGGATTAGCGAATTTAAATTCCCACTACTGTTCAAATAGTTCTGCCGCAGATATATTTCACAGGGTAAAAAGGGGAGCGTTTGACTCGCAGTCGTTGGCAGGAGTAAGATAACATTTTGGATCGGACCCCTGCTACCATGTAAGCCAGCGTCGACACTCTCGCAGGGTTCGGCAGGCGGAAGAGGTCTTGTTTCCCGTCCCGGCGGAGAGGGATGGTGATTAGGCCTGCGGCAGAACTACCCTCCCCGCTGGGCACTCGAATGAGCGGCAGTCGAACCGGCAGCTGCATGCCCGGTCCCTCGGGTCCGGTGGCTCCTCTGGGGCCTTCCGTCTTCTATTCTGCTCGGGTCCAGCTTGGGGCCCCGCTCGAGAAACGTCTCCCGAGGGAGAGTAGCTTCATCAGGTAAGTAAAGGCCGGGGTTTGGCGCCTTGCTCATCCGCACATCGCTAGGAAGAAGGGCTGCAGGATGCGGCTTGTACCCGATGGAGCCCTTATCATCGCAGCGGGTCAGGGCACCGAGACGCTGGGGTCTGCGGTTTTCTGAGTCGCAAAGGATCCCCTGTATGCGGGGCCTATGCGGCAGCCCCGTCCACTCCTCGGCTATCCCGCGTCCCTGCCTCCCCACGGCTGCACCCTCGCAGACCTCGCACTCCCGACTCTCCACCGAGTAGATGCGGTCCTGGTGCGTGCAGGAGAGCGGCGGTGTAGGGGTGTGTGTCCGCGTTATTTATCACCTTCATTTACCATCTAAAAGCTGTTGGCGCATACATTTTCAAGTACAAATTGCTGTTGTATTACATATTCTCCTCTCACCAATCTACCACCAGAGTCCTAAAATACATCCCTAACATATATTGCAAGTAAATATTTCACCAACGAAAATAATTAAGCTACATATATTACTCCACGACGTCCGTCTCTGCATGCGTCTCGGAGATAATTATTATTTATATCCCCTACGTGAGAGAATTGTTATTTATATTTCACGTGTAACTACGAATATTTTTAAATGGTGCTGGAGAACTTATTGTGTTTGGTTTGTTGTATAGAATTACATATGTGAGGAGTTTTATTTGCAAACGTTAGAGAAAAAAAGTTTCGGAAGATTAATTTGAAAAGAAAACAAACATAAAATTTAAAAACAAAACATACATGATCAAAGTACGGTCTCTCTATTTTCTCAGCTCCCATGAAATTAAAATACTAGGTTTAACATTTTAGCGGATATGCTGGGGGACTCAAGGGACAGAGGCAGCAAGTTATTACTGTATATTTAGCATATTTATTGAAACATTAATGTCAAAGCAATATTTTTATTCCCTGTGTAAAACGAACAACATAATGAAAGATAAACATGTATTAGTTTACTTTCACTTCAACTAATTCTTACAAGATTATGCAATATATACGTTAATTCCCAGTGTCTGGATGTATTGGTTTATAATCACCTAATTCTGGATGTTCTTGGTCCCTCAGATTTGAAATTCCCATGGACAGAAAGTGGCCTTATGTCTTTGTTGCGAGTGGATGGGTACAGTGAATGTTTTGTATTTTTTCCTGCCAAGAGAATAATCCAATATTTAATCTGTCCCCTTCTCGATCTCTTGGCAGTAGCAAAGATGGTTTGCTATTGAAAGTAAATCTTGACAGGATCATATTTCCGAAGGAGGGGGGAAAAAAATTAAAAAAGAAAAATAAAGAAAAGGAAGGGAAAAAACCCAATTGAAAGTCTGTATCTTTTTCGGCAGCTTTTTGCTCAGAAAGATTCCCCCTTAAAACCACTCTCTAGGTGAGATGGCTTCTCAAGAAAGTGGGAAAAAAATTGGTGCTTAATGTGCAAATACTCAGGAAAAAAGTTGTCAATTTCTTTTAGAGCAGATACTTTGTACGCGCCTGAAAGAATGAGTAAGCACCTCGGCCTTTAGCCAATAAATTAAAGTTATTAAAAAATGTAAAACAATTTTTAAAAATAATTTTAAAATAACCCAAAAAACCCTTGATGACTTAAATAAAACGCCGGTCCTGGTGCATTTCAGCGTTATCCGTGGGCAGCATTAGCAAGAAAATCAATACAGCATTAAAAAAAAAAAAAAATCTGGCAGAAGCTGAAAGGCCGTTTGTTGCCATTCACAACTTTTAGATGCGTTTTAATGCATTTTAATGATGATTTGAAGAGATGACCTTCCGAGAGATGGTTCTCGGTCGGTAAACTAGTCCAAAAAGAAAGGACGATGGGGGGACGGAGGTCTTTTCCGTGTGAGCCGGTGTGACGTGGGGTGCTGGGTGCTGGGTGCCGGTTGTGGCCTCAGGAGTCCGGCCGCGGGTGTCTTAACCACACTATGAGCCCTTCCCTACCCCTCGGACCCCCACCCGTTTGATTGCAGTTGATTCATGAGCCAGGGTACGAAATGCAAATGTTGATTAAGTCTTTCCTCCCTCCCTCCTCCCTCCGGCTTTCCTCCCGCCTCCGGACCCCTTAAAAAAAAAAAAAAAAAAAAAAAAAAAAAAAAAAAAAAAAAAAAAAAAAAAACGAGTTTTGGTTGTTTTTTTTTATTTTTTTCCTCTCCGGTGAATAGTTTCAACATGGCGTGCTGAAAGGTAGAAGCTTTACCTCTTCCTAGATCTGAACTGTGATTAAACATCCCCAAAGACAGCATCTCTTTTCCTCCCACCGCTCCCCCTCCCTCTCCTCCCCGTAGCGTAGAGGAAAGCGCCCTCTTCTACGTAGGAAAGGTCAAGTCCTACAACGCACAACCCACGGTCATTACTGTACTGTGACCCGGGGTGTACTGGGGAGGAACGGCCGGGTGTCCCGTGATCAAAAAACACTGGGACTTTTTTTTTTTTTTTTTTTTCTCTTTTGATGGGAATCTGTGGACAGCGTTCTAGC
>VWZE01005606.1:255380-287326 GCA_013396675.1 Eubucco bourcierii | reverse complement strand
AAAAAAAAAAAAAAAAAAAAAAAGAGGGAAAGACCCCAACTCTTTTACAATCCCTAAACGACACTGCAGTCTTCTGCTAGCGGTTTTGACGCCATGCAATCTCTTTCTATCCGCTTTCTAGCAAATATGTCAAGCTAGAAGACTAATTAATTAATTTCAAGTTCAGCTTGCAGACATGCAGCAAGCAAAAGAATTTCTTGCAGCAAACCAAAATAAAGAGTTCATTACAGGAATACGTCCGGGACATTTGATTTGTGAATGGTTACCCTTGTTAAATAAGAAAAAGGCATATAAACATTAATGCTAATAAATTAGTTTACTCCACCACAAAGTAATTACTTGATAATATTGGATTTACAGCTTGAATTCAAACGCAATTGTTAACTATAATGTAAGGAAAATACATAATGAGAATATTTTCTCTGTGCACAAGATGATTAGATTTGTTATTGAGTCAGCTACTATAAGCTAAGCAATAAATAAACAAATCGATGTTGACATTTAAATACCGAAGATCGCCAGAATTTACTAGAGAACTTTCTCCGGATATATAAATACTTCCACAGTACAGCAGAGGAAGAGGGGGGAAAATTCAAATACTCTTTCCCCAGTATTTTTCTTTCCCTTCCACTAGCTTACAAAGCCCATGGGGGCATGGATCTTGAACTACATCTAACTTTCTAAGAGCACCGACTTCACGATAGCCCTTTGCTGTACTGTTTTTCTATTTTGATGAAATCCAGCCGGAACCCAAATATTTGTTTTCTGTAATCGAGCATCAGAATAGCATTTCCCCCCCCACCCCCCGAGAGCCTAGGGATGTCTGTGCCTCAAAAGGTGCTGTATTCTTTGGCGTATTTCTCTGTTTTCTTTGGCTCTGTTCGTTCGGTGGGGTGTGCATTTTTATTGGCAGAGAAGTACTTTTTAGTCTCTGCCCTGTACAATTCGCTTTCTATATCACCTCTTTCATGCAACAATAGTAAAAGTTTAACCACGTTTTTAATACAGGTCTCTCTGGGTCTCAGCCTTCAACAACGGTACGAAGCGAAAAGGAAAGTATCACGACAGGGCAGGTTTGTTCCTAGGGGTTAACAGTATGTCAAATAATTTTAACTAGGCTTCTGGCAATTAAACTAGAAGTATTTGTCAAGCCAGGGTAGCCCAACATCCACTGGTTTTCCAAGAATTTAGCGGCAGTATTGAGATGGATAGATCCGCAAACACTTTTTAGCTCAGTGGTCTGCAATTTAAAGGGCTTTCTGGTGTTGCGAATGCAAGGAACGATTCGGAGAGGATGAGAAGGACCCTGCGTCCTGAGAACTCAACATTGTTAAAGACCCCCAGTAAAGCTTGTCTGAAGCCGCGAGAGGTATTTGAGGTTAATATGTAAGTAAGGGAAGGAAGACACTAAACGCTTCGGAAGTGAACATGAATGCAAGCATGTAATCTATTCACCATGAAAATCAGTGCAGACTTGACCCTGGCACATTCTTCCTAGTAAGGTTTCCAGAAAAAAACCCTGCGGGACGAAAACTTTTTTTTGTTTTTTTTTTTTTTTTTTTTTTTTTTTTTTAAGGGGGAGTTGGAGAATCCAAAATGGACCCAGAGCAAACAAACACACACACAAAAATCACACACACACACACAAACCCCTACAAACAAATAAACAAACAAACAAAAAATTAAAAAAACAAAACAAAACAAAAAAACCCACAAAAAACCCACCAAGAACCCCCAAACCACTAAACTAAAACCAAAACCCACAGCCCATTTCTCGATTTCTTCAGGATCTTTTCCTGATCGGAAGCACCTTTCCAGAAGAAAGTATGCCTGCATCTCTCCTTCTCGGAGCCCTGCAGCGAGTCGCCGAACGCCCCAGCAAGCACACAGACAGACAGAAAGGTCTCACCTAGCCCTGGGGGGACTGCTAAGCCTCTCTGCTCCAGAGCCAGAGGGTGCCATGGCCCAGGCAGCTAAGACTGGGGCAGTGGCCAGGCGGGTGTGTGTCCCCCCGCGGGCTACCCCCTGGCAACCTGCTCTCGGCTCGCCCGTAGGCGCTGGCGACGAGCTGTTGCTTCCCCCCGCGATGGCCACAAAGGGAGCGGGGCCTGGACCCGCCGCTCGTCAATGTCAACGTCGGGCCACGTGACCGCACCTCCCTGCCGCCGGGGAGAGCTTTCCACGTCAGCTTACGTCTCCCCATCTCTTACTTCACGGATCTGCTTCAAAGAGGCAGCTGCGTTAGAGAATCATGTTAAGCTCAGCTAATGCGGAGAAGCCGAGGTAGCCCTAATGATGGATTTTGATGAGCGTGTTCCTTGTTCCTCTAACATGTATTTGCCAAGTTGTACTTACTACGTCTCGGGTCCTGATTTTTCCAGCCTCCCTTCTTTTTTGCCCCAGACCCCGTCTTCTCGCCCTGTGACATACTCCTACTCCTCCAACCTACCCCAGGTTCAACCTGTGAGAGAAGTTACCTTCAGGGAATATGCCATTGATCCCTCCAGTAAATGGCACCCCAGGAACAATCTGCCCCACTGCTACTCCGCAGAGGAGATCATGCACAGAGACTGCTTGCCTGCCACCAACACTGCTAGCATGGGCGAGATGTTCGGCAAAAACACAGCTAACGTCTACCACCCCAGCACCAACGTCTCCTCCAATTTCTATAGCACGGTGGGCAGGAACGGGGTCCTACCCCAGGCTTTCGACCAGTTTTTCGAGACGGCTTATGGCACGGCGGAAAACCTGTCCTCGGCGGACTACCCGGTAGACAAGAATGGCGAGAAGGCGCCTGCGGCCGCCGGGGCGGCGGCGGCGGCAACTTCAAGTTCGGAGGGCGGCTGCGGCAGGGCGGCGGCGGAGAAGGAGAAGGAGAGGCGGAGGCGGCCGGAGAGCAGCAGCAGTCCCGAGTCATCTTCCGGCAACAATGAGGAGAAATCCGGCAGCTCCAGTACGTATAAAGGCAGCGCCCGAGAGCTTTTAGGAAAGGCAGCTTGAAACCTAGCGCACCGCCGCTGTTAAATTTTTATATGCTGTTTTATAAGCATATAAGGTTTATGAAGGGTCTTTAGATTTCCCCCAACAAAACTTTGTTATAAAAGGAGAGATCACGTGTTTAGTGCTGAAATTGGCCGTGAAATACCCACCGGGCAATGAATGCCTTAATTTTTTTTTTTTCATTTTCTCCTTACTTTTTTTTTTTCCCCTCTCCTTTTTTTTTTTTTTTTTTTTTTTTTTTTTTTTTTTTTTTAAATAGTAATTAAAAAACCAAAAAACCTCTGTGGTCAGCTCTCGAAAAATAATAACGCACCTTCGGTGCCTGTAAATTCGGCGAAAAAAAGGAGATTCGATTCCTTTGATATCAGTGTAATACAGTGATTCTGTAAAAGCCATGTGTTGCACCAGAAGTCTAGTTAGGAGACGAATTCAAAGCCTTCACCCTTTTAACGATTGCACTAGAATAGCGTTTAACAGATAAAGTAGCCGCCTGAACCGTACCAATATATTAAAATAAACAAATTAACCTAAAGCTGGCCTTTTTGTCTAAAGGAAGCCATTTTACTAAGGCACTGTGGCAATTACGCTTTGCCTTCTGTCCAACAGTTTGTTACTTACAATTGTTATTCAATCTGTCAAAGTCTGATTTTTTTTATGTGGGCTTTTTAAAAGGCAAAAGCTAATGCACGGTTCGGTGGAAAAAAATACCTCCACAATGAACCGTGCCAGAAAAGGAAGTTTTTAAAGGGATAGGAGCTAAGTTTAATGCAAATGGCTCCTGAACCTTGAAACCTTTTATATGAACTTTAAAACCGTAATGGTTCATCGAGAGGAGAATACCTCGATGTGGTGGAGTAGAGCGTGCTCGGAAAAAAACCGTCTGGAGGAAATTGAGGCGCCTTAACCTTGAGCTCAAGGGCTGTTCCTCCGCTGGGGATGTGGAGCTGAGGTTAGTCTAGGGAGTAAGGGAGGAGATCGGAGCGGTCAGGGGCTCTGGGAGGGCTGGCGCCGGGTCCCCCTACTCAGCACCGCGCTGCCTGGGGCAGACAGCTAGGTGATGGCCGTTCCCTGAGCAGCTCCGTGTGCGTGGCGCCCGGCGGAGCAGCCTACAAAATCTTCCCTCCGTCTCGTGAAATCTGCAGGAACCCCCCGTCATCACCCCTTCCTCCGGCCGCCCTCCCTGCGGAGGAAGAGAGGCCGGATCCCTGCGTCTCGGCGGGAGGTTCGTCCTGCCCGCTGCGTGGGGCCGCGGTGCTGCGGGACTCTGCTGATCCCGGTGAGTCCCGGTCCCAGGCTTCCCGCACCCGTGCAGGCGAAGGGCTGGCGTTCAACCTCTGATATACCAGCACCGGCCCCTGAGAGGACAAACCGAATCTTTTCCGTGTTAGTGTGTGACTGGATGCTCCCCCAACACCTCTCCTCAGCCCCTGTCACCGGCCCCCGCCGGGTCTCAAACGATTCTGCCTTTCTTCACTCCACAGGTGGACAACGTACCCGTAAAAAGAGATGCCCATACACCAAATATCAAATTAGAGAGTTAGAAAGGGAATTCTTCTTCAGTGTCTACATAAACAAAGAGAAACGCCTTCAGCTCTCTCGAATGCTCAATCTGACCGACCGCCAAGTGAAAATATGGTTCCAAAACAGAAGAATGAAAGAAAAAAAAATTAACAGGGACAGATTACAATATTACTCAGCTAATCCACTACTTTAAAACTCATAGTATTTTGCAAAACTAGATTAAATTCAGATTTCACCCTTGACAAGGTCAAGCCACAGGGTTACATGGAGGAAGGAGGTGTGTATCTGATGGGACTAGGAGAATCCAAGGTTTTACCTACATGTAAACCTACTCTGGAACGTCAATGATTGTTTTATACATATACATATATATATGTATGTATGTATGTATGTGTATGTATGTATGTGTATATATACACAGAGATCAACTGGAATCGATTTGATTTTGACACACATGGCATCCATTTCTAAACGTGCACGTCACCTCTGAGTGCAAAATCCATACCTCTTACCTTTCCAGGCACTGCGGATCACCCTGCTACTGCTTTCTGCAGGGACAGGCAGGGACTGCACATCTCTGTCCCCGGACTCGCCCGTCCCCGGCCCTCCCTCGCCCTTGTGCTGCTGCGGAACAGCTGTCTGGAGACTGCCAGGTCGAGCTCACCCAAACAGGACTACTGCAGAATGCGAACTCTAAGGAGTAATCTTTTGTCCTTCCTTTACGGAAAATGTCTAGGTTAGAGGCAGTGCTCCGCTGCTCATGGGTTTGAAAAAGAGAATTTAAGGGACATGCACACACAGGCAGAATTAATGGCAGGGAGGGATGACATGCCTACACCTTCACGAGGCCAAACGCTAGCAGTTGTAATGTGGATGTAGTGATGGGTGTAATAGTGTTTCCTTTGGGAGTGTAGGGAAGGAGGGTGTAGGGGAATGGAGATGACTACATGAAAGACTTAATTATTTACTTCAAAAATCAGGTATAAATTCACCATATATTGTAAAGAAACAATTGCTGAGGGGGAAGAAAGCAAATTTAAACTAGTTCTTGGTTTATTTATGACAGCTATGTGTTGCCATCTTTTCTGAGACAAATCATATTTAAATATTAAAAAAAAAATCAGCGAAAGAGTGTGAAACTCAGCCTTTTTAAAGAAACAACTCCATAAAGGAAACTAACCTTCTGGCTTCTGGCTCACAAACTTTCTTCAGGAAATACCTGTGGAGAACGAGAGTTTAGCAAATACCACACAACACTTAATTGAAAGTTGGAGTTGTGCAATGCAGCAACATTGGATCGTTAAAATAACTCGATTGCATGTTCGTTTCAAGTTGGCTAGCGAGGCGTTTAAACAGAAACCAAACAATGTAAATATGATAATTTGTTGTTGTCTACTTTAAATGACACAAGCTCTACATTGTCACCCAGTCGACATATGCAAAGAATGAAGAGTTGTCCAGAATTATTTTAAGTATCCCTAAATATATATATTTCCCTGCAGGAACCAAAGTGTGGAAAAAAAAAATTAAAAAGATAAAAAAGGAAATTATTTAAAATTCTATATCAGTTTACGAAAGATACGACGTTCTATTGTTAAGGCAGTTTGTTCTTGAGAGCATCTGAATGTATATTTCATACAGGAACAGTGTTTTACAAGACTTGTAAATAATAATAAAAGAACCTCCAACCTATTTTGTTCAAATGCCTTCCTTTTTTCTTTCTTTCTTTCTTTTCATTATTATTATTATTATAATTTCTCCTGCTTGATTATGTTCCTTTGGGGCTTAAAGGGTGTGGAGATTCCTTTACTTGTGGAACACGGTGGTGATAACAATGTGTTTCGATTAATAAGTTTACCAAATTGGTGTAATTTCTTTGACACAATTCACAAAAATGCAGTTTCTTTATATGACATCACTGTTTTCAGCACATATCATTTGTATGTATATACAGTTTTCTTTTAATGTGCAGAAGTGTTTGGTTGCATGTATACAGTGGAACAGCGCACAAGGAAAATAAAACAAAAATGGAAACTTTACACTTGTACTCTGGTGTTACGTTGCTGCATGTTCTTTTATTGGTATAGCTCTGGCATTTGAAATTCCTTACAAGCCCCTTCAGACACTGGGGGCAAATCATTCCTCTTTTGTGAGTTATGTCATTATCTCTTCTACTCTGGAGTTAACAAGTGAACCTGGTCTTGTTCAAGCATCTTTTCAGCAGGCCAAGGGAGAAGGAAAAGAAGATTGATCGTAGCTTGCTATGTATTAGGCCTTTTACTTATCCTGCCCATGCTGACCTATGCTTGATGATCTGATGTGACATTGCTCTCTGCTACCCACCACATGTGTCCAAGAGAACTGCTTGGGAAAAGTTTGTGGTGGTGGTAGTGTTTGGGGCAGGATTTGTAAGCCTTGCACCAAAGGGAAGGTCCAAGCCAGGGGATAGATGGGGTCAGAAGTGTGAGAGCCCTAAGAAAATGGTGGTCTTTGGGGGGAAGAAAAACCAAAAATCCGCATAGCAGTGCGAACGAAATGGACTGTTTGAAATTGTCCTTGATCTCCAAGGCCAGAAGGGGATGGACTGGAGTGGGCGGAGTTGGGCAAGAACGGTTGGATGAGGAAAGTTAAGAGAGGGGAAACAGAAACCCCAAATTCCAAACAATAGCTGAGATAGGAACGTGTTTTGGAAAGAGTATTTGAACCTTCAATGTTGACCCTAATCCTAATGAAGAAAAGAATGCACATTCTGTTTTGGCATTGTTTGCTGGCTTTGAACTTCTGTATTGCTTGGACATCACCCATAACCTTGAGGTGAAGGACTTACTGACTTTGGGCCTTTGTTGACAACTGCCACCAAGCTAGACAACGTTTACCCAGAGGAAATGTTAAAAAGCGAAGGGGGAAAAGGAGAAACTTGTTTGTTTGTTTGTCTAGTATGCAAAGGGAAACATCAGTTACAAGGAGATGCACGGATGGGTAGTCGGAGAGGGACAGAGAGATGAATGAAGAGTTGAATGGCAATGAAAGCTAAGCCAGCGAGCCTCCTTTCCTGGTTAAAAATTAACTGGCATTCATAGCCAGTCCTAGAAACAGTGAAGCCATCGGGTTGTGGTTGGGGCTTTGGTTTCCTAACCCAATAAAATCGCATTCTCTGTACTGCTGTGACAATGTGTCGATTAAAAGAAAAAAAAAAAAAAAAAAAAAAAGCGTCCGTGACTTATCCTCTCACCTCACCGAAATACACCTCTATAGAGCCTGCAGAGGTTCGCCCCGGAGGTTCCTACACTGGGAGGTGAGCGACCACTGCCCTCCGCCGCCGCCCTCGGCGGGGCCCCGCAGCAAGACGACGGGCGGGCGGCGGTGGCGGCGGTTTGGCGGATGCTTTGCCACAAGATGGCGATCTTCAGATCAATGTCAAAGCCGCCCAAGGCGAGGGGAGCAGCCCCAGAGGAAAAAAAAAAAAATCATGGCCTTTGTTCATTTTGCATCCCTGAAGCAGCACGGGGAATTATTACACTTACTGGGCTCCGCGTTACAAAACGCCGCTCGGGATGTCTGGGGGAGCTGCTGAGGTTTCTCGGTGGAGTTAAAATTACCTAAAAATTAGGAAATGCGCAAAGGTAAGCGTTTTACACATCATAGCCTGCGTGGAGAAGGGCGAGGAGTGTGCGATGATCGGAGTGGTACCTAGCGAGCTGGGGTGGCCCCCAACACCACCACTGAGTACTGCAGAAAAGAACTGCAGGGAGGGGAAGCGATGCAAGAATCTGGTGATTACGAAGTGAAATAATGTAGAAAGGACTTTCTAAGTTACAGTTGACCTTTAATTTTTCTCTTCATGAAGTTTTGGGCAGCCGCGTGGAATATCGACATTATTTGGAAATATTTTTTTCAGAGTAACTTGTAGCTTTCCTCCAGTTATACTTAAAAATAAAATTTAAAAAAAAAAAAAAAGAGCGCTGGAAATATTATGAAACTTGACATTTATGTGTGGAACAGTAGATGTCCTCAATCAAATAGATCTATGGTAACACAGACTGCAAATGACAGACAGTTCTGACAAACTTACTGGATATAAACTGTAGTTTAGGTAGAATCGTTTGGTAGCTTTAAAGGGTAGTCTGCTTCTTTGCAGTCAGACACAAACTGTGGTAAACAAGTTTAGACACATTGATATTAAAAAACACTCATGTGATTGCATATTAAGTCAGTGTCCGTGTAAGACCAGATTTGAGTTTCTAGTTATCTAGCTACCTACCTATCGGTCTGTCTGTCTGTCTAATCTGTCTAAACTACAACATGAGCTGTAAACAAACAATAGTCACACATTCTCATGTGCTCAGGGTAGCTCTGGGTTGTAGCTTTGAAATTCTATCCTGGCTACGAGTATCCTTAATTCCAGGTTACTTTTCTTGCCCATAAAAGTTTCATGTGTTTTAGTTATGTCTCCATTTGAGAAGGGCAGGAAGGAAAGTGGTATTATATGGAACAGATACTGGTTTGGTTATATATTTTAATCCATGTGTTTCAAATTTTGACTATCTGTCCGGGGAAAGAAAAAAAAAGAAAAAGAAAAAAAAAAGGGATTTTTTGGTCCATGCTCTCGTATGGAAAGCAATGTGACTTGTCTGCAGTATTTTTAAAGAAAGAGCCCTGTAAAATCGAGCTTCCAGTGAACGGTGGCAAGCCTAGTTAAAAGCACATGCTCAGTTGGCAAGAGTAGATTTTAGATTATTATCGGAACCTATCGATTTCGTCAAAGATGCTCAATTAAAAACTCGGGGATGTTGATCTTTTCTGACCTCTCCTCGACAACACCAAGACGCGAGAAGCCGCTTGTCGGGAAGTAGCAGGGCAATTTGAAGGTCCCTTTGCAACATTTCATTTTATACCAGTCAAGATAAACTCAGCATATTTTATCAAATATTTATTTTTCCTCTTGTTGTTCCCCTGCCTCGTTCAATGCTGGGCTGAATAAATCAGAGACCCCAGCAGAAGCTAAAGCGCCCTCTGGTTACCAATTGTTTACTGACGGCCGCGGTCATAGGATAATATTTTAAAGAAACAAGCTTATTTCTTACAATAACTGTTTATTATTTCACACGATTCGGGGTTTTTTTTTTGAGTTGGTTTTTTTTGTTTTTTGGTTTTTTTGGTTGCATGTTTTGGAGAGAAGAGGCAAAGCCAACTCAGTGTCTAAACTGTGTTTAATTAATCGTGTACACAACTTCAGCTCACATACCACATCCAGCCCCCTGGGAGGCTTTTTCATAAGCTTTCCGGGTTTATGGTTTTGTTGTCTTTTTTTTTTTTTTTTTTTCCCTCCCCTCACGATCTTTTCATTAAATGCTCTGAAATCGAAACTTCAGACCAACGTGTGTGTCTTAGAGCCAAGCTATACCGCAACTACAAAAATATACTTGTGTATGCATCCAGTTTCAAATCCTTAACACAGCTGTGCGGCTCATCTCTTACAATAGGAGTAGTATACTTAAAAGACCGACTTGGCTATATAGGATTTTCCCGATACACATATAACCCGACACCGTTGCTCCTCCTGCACGGTGTTTGGGGCTCTCCGGACAATAGAAAGTTCGGTTGTTTTTCCCAGTGCAGGAGAAATGGTGAAGAGATAAAGCCCTAATGAATTATTTTGGGTGTATTTTGTCCTGCCGCACGCTAGAATTCGGAGCTCGCCAGAATTGCTTGTAAAATACCTTCTTAATCCAAAAGAGTAAAACGATACAGGAACGTATTAGAGGAACAAGCCTCTGGAAGGATAGAATAAAATTAAATCTCAGACCAATTTTTAACAGGATAATCCACCAAAACAAGTCAACCTCCTCACCACCACCACCAGAGTGAAAGAATTTCTAGTAAAGATAAAATTAGTCAGGTTGTCATTTGTCACCTAACTTGGCACAAACGCAGTTCCCAAACCTCCTATTTGAAATATGCCCTTTTTTTGGAGCAAATCCAGAAAANAAAAAACAAAAAAAAATAAAAAAAAAAAAAAAAAGGGTGAGGGGGGGGAGGAAAAAAAAAAAAAGAAAGAAGTCCGTATAAAAGGAGGAATCTGGCACACGTTCATATTCCTGACAACTGACAATTCCAAAATTAAGTAACTATACCCTGATTGCACTAATTTTTGGAGCTGTATCATACATAATCCAAAGCAATGGTCTTGACCAGGCAGAGCATGCCCTCCTGCAGCAGCCTGAAAGACCATTTACGCTTTCACAAGTTGCAGTTTGCTTGTGTCTACAAATAAAAACATATTTTAACTAGCTCGCAAAATACGTCTTTGGATTAACAGCGCTGATCTTTTGGGTTATAAGGGGCAATAATGAAAAGATAAATCACGGTTTTACATGATACATTTTGAGATTTCCAGTCAGACTTTGCTTAGGTTGAGCTGTCGGTTTTTTATTTATTCCCTTTTTGGTTTTAATTTTAGTCCAACCAATAAAACGGCTTAACGACGCTATTAATATAACTATTATATTTTCTTAGATCAATAAAGTTTTATTTTGATAATGTTGTCTATGCACGCTGTGAATTTGGATTCCCGGCTAAAGCACCTTCTCGCGGGTTTTGATATTTATCAGATTTTTATTTGCTCCGTTTTATGGACCCTCCGATAGCTTTACATACAGAAGCAGAATTTAAAAGAAAGTATTTCTCGTCCCTCAGCGTCCACAATATTCTTTAAAATGTCTTTTAAATAGGGGTTAAGCTCCAAGGGACGTATTGTTAAGCGCTGGAAATGCAGTAGCTACAGCAAATGCATGCCAAATTAGCTCAGTTTAGTCAGAATTGACCATTATCTTTTATAGTTACGAATCAAGTGAACATTATTAGTTTTACTTCACTGGGTTTGACGATGCTGGTTACTATTTGCCTTGGCCTTGTTAGCGATTAAAGAAAGCGAGGATAATGCAACGCCGAGCTGAGTTCATGATCTAGACTAAGTGCCTTGACCATCAAACAGGCACCGCTCACTTCGATCAACACAACACAGCCTTGGCAGCTACTTCAGGACCTGGCAAAGGGGGCACACCTCAGCCCTCTGCCACAAAACCTGGGAGGGGAGGATAAAGAAAACTTTAAACCTCCCGAATAGTCGCTGGCCTCCGTGTCTTTTGTCGTATTTATCTGCATTAGCTTGCAGGGACAGAGAAGGAACCAACTCATGTTTCTTCCAGTGCATTTCGAGACATTTTATTCTGCCTGACGAGGATTGCAACACACTTTTATAGTCCTTTTGCCCCTTTAATCCATTTTTTAAAGGGAACTGGTTATTTTTAAAACAGCTTTGGATATATGTCAAGTGTTGCTCCTCGGTTCAGTATGGCTTTTAGGTTTGCAATCCATTTCTATTTAATTTGGCAAATGCAAAATAAACATACTGCAAGAGTAGACTTCCCCAGAGTAATTTTTATACCTGACTTGTGTAGAGAAATGTATTTGGAAGGCGGCATTGGGGCTCACGTTTCATTTTACTTAGATCTGTATTTATAATGCTAAGCCTATTGATAATAGCTTTCCTGTAAACGAGCCAGTAAACCGGTGCCTTATATGGCATTGTGTTAGCAGTGATATGGCCCTCATAGGAATCTGATAAGGGTTTGTCCATCGCACATTAACACATCTCAGCGTTGGCTTGTTTGGGTAAATACAAACCATGTCACTGGAAGAAAAGAGGGGGAAAACAAACAAACAAAACCCCCAAACCAAACAACCAAACAAAACCACCACGAACAACTCGAATGGTTTCTATGGGCGGTAGCATCTGCCCCTGTCACCGCATCCCGAGGGCTGGTCAGCGGAAACCGCAATGTGAGGCTCACCCCAAAACACTGGGAAAAACAGAAGGTTTCCATAAAGGTTTTATGAGTATTAAGAAGTTATCTCAGCCGCTGCCTGCCCTGGCTCTGGTAGCGGGCGTGGAGAGAGGTTGGGGAAGGCCCCGCAGGCTCGACGTGCCCGCGGGGACTCCTCCGAGGAAATGTCACGCCGAAGAAAAGGCATTTCCCTGTGGCAAGCCCAGACTGTATGACTAGACCACGTGGGACTTGACTGATCCGTGGGGCCCGGGAGGAAGGGGCCTCCCCAGCCCCTGTCCTTCGCTTCTCCCCGGAGCTGTTTGAACGCCAAGGGTAGGTGCCGGGGGATGTTGGACTTCCGCGCCGCCCGGCAGGCAGCGGAGCACCACTCTTCGGCACAGCAGCAGGGTGCCAGGCAGCGGCTATCTCCTGGGAGGGCCCTGAAGCCCGCCCTACTCCCGCCGCTGCTTCCCTGGGAGCCGTAGGGAAGAGAGAAACGAGCCCTGCTTCTTGGGGATGGGCAGCGAGCATCGGGCTAACCTCGCCTTGAACTAAAGAGCCCTTAGTTCCGCGGGCCAGGCGGTGAGGTGGCTTCGAAATGGCATAAGCGAGGGATGATGGAAGTGAAAGCAAGTCATCATTAAGCGATTCATTAAAAAATCCGTCTCTCTGTCTGCGTCGTTGTCTGTCTCCCATTTGTCTGCGACCTCCGCCACAATTACTTATTGACTGGTCAGGGCTGTCTAGTATCTCAGAATTAATCTGTTTACTCTCTATTATTTAGTATGTTGCTTATGAAAGAGATGGTGCTTTTGAAGGGATGCAAAGTGAATTACTCATATGGTGGGGTATATACCTAAAAATGGTAGCCCAAATATAAACATATCAATAAACAGGGTGTGTAGCATTCTGCGATGATCCATTTGAACTGCTCGCATCTGGATTCTTTCTGGGGCATGTGGCTGGCTTTATATTTTACATGGTAATCAGACCTCGGGAAGAATCCAGCGTTAACTAAAGCATTAAGAGCTGTAACCGCACAATCAATCCTCCTATAGTGGCCTTGCTTCCTCAGAAATTCTTCAGCGCAGCAGCAAGTATTTTATCTCCAGGAAATTTAAGTCCGGCCTGGCGTCGTGGTTGTAATGTTAGGTTGGAAGCACCCCTCTTCCTCAGTAGTTTCACGCGAGAGGCACCGAGCCCCTTTACGGTTTCAAATGATCCGTGATAAACAATAACACGTCTTTTATTTCTTAAAAACCGAGACAATCAAATAAAATGAGCAGAGCCTGAGCATAAAACACCGGGCGAGTCGTGGCTTTATTAATTTCGTGAGACACACAGGCTGTGAGGCTGTGAAGGGAGGTGAGCAGGCATTGCTACAGGAAAGCCCAACCGCTGTGAGGGAGGAATGATAGTAAAAGCTTCATCTGGACACCGTTTCAGCCTAGGTATAATAAACATCAGGGCTGCCGGGCTATTTTATAGCAGTTCTTGTGAAAAGGGGAGAGCAAAACTTAGAGCCAGTAGTAGCAAAGCCTGCTCCTTCCGCTGGCCAGAACCCCGGGCACTCACCCATGTGGGCGAAGCGTGTGCGCCTGTGTGTATGGAAATCCATATTACACATTAATATACATCTATGTCCCAAATTCAGAGGTCGACCTGAGAGCAGCTCGGTGCATACGAAACCAGATGGGGAGGGGTTGCTTGGGAGGCCCGGGTTTCCATTGGCTGCAAGCGTCTGCCGTGTTGCGGGGATATCTCTAATCATATTCAGCATGTTTTGCACAAGAAATGTCAGCCAGAAAGGGCTATCTGCTCCCTTCGCCAAATTATTCCACAACAATGTCATGCTCCGAGAGTCCGGCTGCAAACTCTTTTTTGGTAGACTCCTTGATCAGCTCGGGCAGAGGGGAAGCTGCGGGATCAGGAGGCGGAGGCGGCGGCGGCTACTATCCCAACAGCGGTATCTACCTGCCACAAGCGTCCGATCTGTCCTACGGGCTGCAAAGCTGCGGACTTTTCCCCGTTTTGAGCAAACGCAATGAAGGTACTTCTCAAAGCATGGTCCCCGGCTCGCACCCATACGTGTCAGGGATGGAAGTGTGGCTAGACCCACCCCGGTCCTGTCGCATGGAAGAGCCGGAGAGCCAGCAGGCCACATCGTGCTCCTTCGCTCCAAACATTAAGGAGGAAAGCTCCTACTGCCTCTATGACTCAGAGAAATGCCCCAAGGGCTCGGTCTCCTCCGAACTCCCTTCCTTCCCCCGGCTGAGCACCGAGGTCAGCTCGGGCAGCGGCGGCAGCGGGGTCCCCGTCCCAGGCTACTTCCGCCTCTCCCAGGCGTATGGCACCTCGAAGAGCTACGGCGCGGGGCCAGCCGGAGCGGCCCCTTTCCCTCCGCAGCCCCTCGGCCCCTTCCAGACGCCTCCATCTTTGCGTCCCGTCCCAGACGCAGGGAGGAAGGAGGACGAGGAGCGCTCTTCCAGCCCCTTGGCATGTGTTTCCCAGAGGGAGGACGACACTCAGGCTTCATCTTCCACTGCAGAGGAGCTCTCTCCAGCTCCTTCAGAGAGCAGCAAAGCCTCTCCGGAGAAAGAGCACGTAGGTAAGCGAATGATGCTGGTGGTGGTGGTGGTGGTGGTGGTGATATGGAAACAAANAAAAAAAAAAAAAAAAAAAAGCAAGCAGCTGAGGGTCATAGTGGCATCGCGATGCAAAAGGAAGATCCCAGCTGCCCCGCGGGGCTGCCAAGAAGCGCTGCTCAGCCTGACCTTCTGAACTTTGTAGTATTGGGGCATGGGGTTGCCGTAAAAATTAATGTCCATCCTATAGTTTAAAACCCTTAGAGCCTCCGCTCTGGGCAACTTTATCCTGCATGCTGCTTAAACATATCGAAAAACAAGATCAATCTTTCCCCTGTGATGTGGAGGTGCCTACCAGATAACAGAGATGTTTGTAAAGCATCCAAAATAAACTATAGGCAGTGCCAATAAATAAACCTATTAACGCGGTAAGTTATATTTTACGATCCAGAATGCTTTTCGAAATAACAGCCGCGCTGAAATGTGCCATCTACGAACTGCTATCAAATTAGACTGATGAATGCACAGCAAATATCCTTCAGCGTCTTCACTAGATAACAGGGTTGTTATTTATTCATTTGCTTATTTATTTCCCTTTCGGGTCTCCATGGAAGGAAAAAAAAAAAAGGAAAAAAACAAACAAAAAAGCCACAAACAAACAAACCTCAACCCTCCCCTTCTCTGGGCGGCAGACTGTTCAGGCGCTAATCGGCCTCATTTCAGACTGCCTGATATTTCTTCAGGCACTCCGTTGGAAAATAATAGCATCCAAACAATCAAACAAACAAACAAAACCAAAAAATCCAAATAAACAAACAAACAAAACCAGAAAACTACTAAAGCCAACCTCAAACCACGAACCACTGCGAGCCATCGAGGGATCGATGTTACTTCTTTCACAGCCAGTTCCACCGATAGGAATAAACACCTTGTGACAGGGAACTTTTATTTTATTGTTGTATTTCTCCCCCGAAATGGTTAGAAAAGAGAGGGCAGGGGCGAAACTCATCGGGAAGGCAGGGACCGGAGGAGGAGAGGCTCCAGCTCCCCAGCTCACCTTGTTTTCCGACCTCCAGAGCACATTTACAAAGTCCAGATCCGTAGAACTTTTTATTTTTTTGTTTTGTTTTGTTTTGGCTTTGGTTTGTTTTGGAAGCAGGTGTCGGGCTGGGGAGTGAGTGGGGAAATAAGACTCCAGGCATGCACCAATCGGTCCCTCAGTAACACTGAGCCCTGGGCTCGAAGCGACGGAGGTGGAAAGGGTAAAAACCTGTTTTGGGGGGTCGGGGATGACCTATCCGGTGGGGTATGATGCCCTGCAAGAGATTACCCTGAGCGTTTTGAGCAGAGGCAGATTTTTCCCGATTGGATATACAGGACTTTGAAGTTCTCTGTTCCCACAAGGATACCCCACATTCCCTCTCTGCGCAGCTGATGGAGCGACTCCTCTGCGTACACACATACACACACACAGAGATGCTCTTTCCACCCTCTTCCCGCCAGCTCTTTGCCTCCTACCCGATGGTAACATCCCTTTTTTACTTTCTCAAAACTAGGCAATTCAAAAGGAGAAAATGCAGCAAACTGGCTCACGGCAAAAAGTGGCAGAAAGAAACGGTGCCCCTATACCAAGCATCAAACTCTCGAGCTGGAAAAGGAGTTTCTGTTCAATATGTACCTGACTCGTGAGCGTCGCCTAGAGATCAGCCGCACAGTCCACCTCACAGACAGACAAGTTAAAATTTGGTTTCAGAATCGCAGAATGAAACTGAAGAAAATGAACAGAGAGAATAGGATTCGGGAGCTCACAGCCAACTTTAATTTCTCTTGATGAACCTATAAACACATCTTTATGGTTTAAAGAGACAGTATCATTTTCCTAGGCTGTAGTCATCCGCACCTGTATGGATTAACGATTTTAGACATTCTCAATATGTCCTTAGCCTCTTAAGAGCTACTTTAGGATGTGTATTGAGGGGCAGACTAAAGCCACGCTAACGCATGAACCTCACCGTTTCCTTCAACCTTCCCCGGGCCCGATTTGTTCCTTTAAGTTTTGAAACACAGAAATGTCATTCCAGGAGCTGCAGATACCTTTTCCCCCATATCTCTCTCTGAAGAGTAAACAAGCTTGGTTAAAGGTGCTTTCTTCTCAACTATAAGCAGCGTAAATTGCACTGTACTTAGATGCAGAATGAAGAACTTAAGCCTTGTCATATTTCTATTATATTGGGAGTTTCCTCCCACTCTTTTTCTTCCTCCTTACACACACACACACACACACACACACACACACACCATTTCCCTTCGAAAAGCAGAATTTACAATAATGAAATGCAGGCATCCTTTGAAAGGGCTTAATGGGAATGTGTATGAAGAGCGATTTTTTTTTCTTTCCTTTAAAAGTTATAGCTTTAAAATTGGCCAGGAAAATGAGTCTTTTCTCTTTAAAGGTATAAAAGAATTCGTGTTACTCATGGACTAAATTATGACACTTACCTCTGAATTTCTCGCGCTCTTCTTTCTGGTTGTAGATATTTACATAAGGTAGTTTGGTTTAAAAATGTGGAATTAGTGATTTTCTTTTTCTATGAATAATGTTACCGTTGGTAACGCATGACAAGCACACAGAAATCCCCCCTTGAGAAGAAAGTACTCACTTATTCCTCACTAATTTCACTTTAAAATTATATATCCTGAACATCATAAGGATTTTCTGAGCCAGAGTCTGAGATTGCGAGGGAGAATGTGTTTGTCTTCTTTTATACTGTGAAGTTACATGCATTAAAAGATCAAACATATAGGGGGGAAAAAAAAGGGGAAAAAAAGGTGGAAAAAAGTTATAAATATAGATATGTATAAATGTCTATTATTATTAAAAAGCTGATACTGTTTTAAGCAAATGCATTCTATCGTTATTATAAATGTTAGTTCTAGTTATATCTAGTTCTTACCTTAAATCGGAATAAATTAAAATTGTAATGCTGCTGTGCGTGAAAGAGACGATGTTTATGTTCTCATAGAAGAATAAAAAAAAAGTGGAATGAATCCTTTTAATTTTACCTCTTTTTGTGACTGTTTATCCTCAGGTTCTACTTTATGTCTTCGAGAACTTTTACAACAGGAATAGTTGCCTAAAACCCCTGCAATTACTTTAGGAATCTATTTAAATATTACCTAGACGGTCGTAATTTGTCTGGGCCATATAGCGATGGTGCTCTAAGGTTTGTCGGCTTTTGTTCAGTTTTATGACTTGCTAGTATATCTGGATTGTTGCTGTCTTGAACGAGTGGTTTCAGTTGACTAAGGAGCTGCATAGACTGAGCAAGCAAATTACTATTTCTTAGGGGTAGGGGAATGATTTTTTTTTTTTTTTTTTTAAATCGACACCTACAAGCGTCCAGAAATCTTTAACTCCAGAGGATGATGACAAAATTCTAGCTGTATTTCAGAACTGAGAAGAAATCTCAAAGGTGAGCGCATGGGGGAGGGGGGCAGGGCGACACCCCAACTTTGCCTCCCTGAGAGCGGGCCCCTCCAAGACAAGACTATGCCCTACCTGGCTGCATGTGGGAGAGCTTATTTCACACAAGTTGGGTTTTGGGGAGTTGT
Source organism: Eubucco bourcierii (assembly GCA_013396675.1). Lineage (NCBI taxonomy): Eukaryota > Metazoa > Chordata > Aves > Piciformes > Ramphastidae > Eubucco > Eubucco bourcierii. Next base: position 268,779 of record VWZE01005606.1, on the reverse strand, counting down.
TGGTTGGGTTTTTTTCTGGGGGGGAGAGGGTGTGTTTAATTCTCCTTTCCTTGCTGCATGTTTAGCTAATAGAGTCTTGCACAAAGAGAAGGCGAAGGAGCGCTAATGCTGCTTTGCAGGGTGTGGGAAGGAGGGGTGGACAGACTTTGAACCCGTGCTTACTGGTAACCCTTAGCTTTTCATGATGCAACATGGTCGTGCACGGCCTTTTTCTTCCCGACTACATCTGCACAGAGAGACGAAAGCTGTCTGTGTGGGGAGAGGTTGCTGAGTTGTTTGGTTGGGGTTTTTTTGTTTTGATTTTTTGTTTTGTTTTGTTTTGTTTTTTCCCTCTTATATTTCATTGTTCCACCCGCGGCCGACCGTGGGGCACGGAGGGGCGCCAGCGGGGCGGGCGGGCGAGAGGGATGTTCTAGTCACGTTTCTGGTTTTATTTTCGTAGCGGGATCCTTGCGTTAAGGACCACGACAATGGGGAAAGTAATAATTAGCGCCTGAGAACTGTTCTGTGGTTTAGGTAGTTTCATGTTGTTGGGGCTCCACCTTTCTCTCTACAGCACGAAACTGCCTTAATTACTTCAGTTGATATCATCACCAGGTATGCTTGGTGCGAGTGTCCTTTCTGCCTGAAGAAATCTTAGCGCTGAAGCGATCTGTAGACGTCAAGTCCCAATGCCATTGTTCCCCATCTGCAACGGAGCCTCCTTTGATTTCTCAGATAAACAAGGCAGCCGAGGGGGGAAACTTGACAAGTTTTTCAAGGTTAGATAGCTCCTAAGCGAGTTCCTGCCTGCTTGCGGGATTTTAGTATATCTCGTAGGCTGCATTCAAGGTCAGGTGCGTTTTTGCATTCTGTTCGGCGTGGGTCGAGATTGGGGGGTGGGGGGCTACTGTTTTTATTTTTCTGTCTGAATTTATTAAACAACAGATTTCCAAAAGCCTGCCTGGGGAAGGGGATGGGGAGAGATCAAAGCTGCCAGCCCGCTCGGTTCACTTTCACAAACCGGGCCCTGGAGCTCAACGCCCGCGGACAGGCGGACCCCACACGCGGCGGGGGTGCGCGGAGGCTCTCTCCTCCCGTAGAGGGTGGTCAGTGCCCGCCGGTGTCTGTCATTGTGCTTTGCCGACACCGCGCCCCAGCTCGTCGAGCCCAGTCCCCCGGAGCTGCCCGGGGCGTCGGCTGATGCGCGGCGCGCAAGGCCTCGGTTACGATCACGACTGCGGCGCGGACGCGGGGGCTCTCCGCGACGGCGGAATAGGCAACAGCGACCTCTCCGGGCTCACCGTAGCCTTTTGTGCCCGCAGAACGACCGCGGGCAGGGGCGGCCCTCCGCCAGGCAGCCTGCGCAGGCACGGAACCCTCGTCATCAGGCATGCAGGCAGGGAAACAGCAGAAAATTCACTCCTTAGATGTTTTGGTTGGTTGGTGTTTGCTTTTTTTTTTTTGTTTTTTTTTTGTNTATATATAAACTATAAACTTGTTTTGAAACTCCAGGTTGTGCTACAGGAACTCAGTGGAGAAGTTTGGATAACGGATTTTAGCTAGACTCATCCTAGCCGGTTCCTTAGAGAAGACGTCCTCCTCCTGAGTCAGGAGCAGAGCTGCACGTAACAGCCAAATTTAAGTGCTTGTGCTTGCCTGCACAGTGTGCTCCTGACGGGCTGTTCGCAGGGTCTGCATACGTACAGGGAGTGTATGTACAATGTAGATGTCTGTGCGTGCCTGTATGGCGTCTGTGCGTGGGTTTGTTTCTACCCTTTATTTCCCTCCTGGATCACATTATCCTGATTCTGGACTGCTTCCTCCAAATTCTGAATCATTTTTTCTCTTCGCTGTGCCAGAACACCTCCATGCATTCGTGGCACTGGCGTTTTTTAAAGAGAGGTTTGCAGTGGCAGGAAACCTTGGGGAAAGGCGATCCTGAACTTCCCGTTCAGGAGAGATCGCCAACGCCCGCGGATTCTTGTCCCGAGCCAGCCTACCGTCCGCGCCTCCGCGGTGCATGGCTAATGAAGCAGGGCTTGCAGGCAGCCCTAGCTAGAGTCAACTCTTTGCAGCCGGACGTAAGAGCTAGAGGAATTGAAACTCGTCTGATTTGCTTGTACCGGGATAGGAAACAGGGAGTGTTTTCATTCAGCGGTGCTTTGTTCGTGGTAACTCCAATTTCATATCGCTATTTTATGTGTCTGTTTCTGCCGTATTAGAGGGTCTTTTGCCTTGGAGTGTGGAAGCTACCAAAACCTTAAATAATTTGCAGCTTAAATTGTACGAAGCCCACTCTGCCCCCACCAGCCTTTGTGGCTCATATGTAAAACGTACTTTTGAGGGGAAATGGATATAAAAGTATTAAAAGAATGCTCCATCATCATTATTATCAGGAATGTTACCGTGTGAAAAACGTCTGTAATTATTTGCTGTATTTGTATCTTGTTTTCTGTACACCTTTTCCTGCCACTGGGATGTTGGCAGTGAACACATGCAGTATTTTACAGAGAAATAAAAATTAAGACACGTTTTCTTTTTAAAATTAGTGTTATTGTTATTAGTTTGCTATAGTTTTTGGTGAGGAACCAAAAAAAATGAAACCCACTGCAACATGAGAACCCAAATTGGAATATAAACAACCAGGACTCCTGTGGCTAAGATTATTTTTTCTGAATGGAAAAAGGAAGTTCTACAATCACATTTCTCCACAGCTGACTCAATAATACATACAAATGACGTCGAGTCCCGTCTTTCCAGGAAAGAAATAATTTTTTTTTTCTATTACGGCGTGTCTATACAATGGCCACCAAAAAAAATTAGCAACGGAGAGCGTTATTTGCATTTTTTTAATTATTAGAAAATAACGGGCTCCTTGTTTGTGGAGATCTTGCAACTGTTTCATAATTTTTGAACTCTGATGGTTTCATTATGGGCCTTTGTAATTCTGAATGAAAGGAGAGAGCGTTGTTAAAATAGGATCTCTTTGAGATTTCGGGTTAAAGTGTTGGGGAGGCATGAAAAGAAAAGGAAAGAGAAGGAATGGGAAGGAGAGAGCCCACATATCAATGTAAAACTAATTAGAACCACACTTTCGCATGCACAATATTTACAAGTGATTTTAATTATTACTCAGCCGCCCCTACCATTTGCTGGGCTCTGTCAAAAAACAAACAAACAAACAAACGAAAAAACACCACCAAAAAAAGTCCCCCAGAAATTTAAAAAAAAAAAAAAAGAAAAAAAAAAAGAAAAAAAGAAAAGCTTCATTCAGAGATTGTTATGCCCCCTGCTTCGCCAGGCACAGTGACGAACAACATGAGCGTCCACCGGACAAAAACTCGGGAGTCACAGGCAAAGCGTTCAGCCACGACTTTAATTCCTAACACTGGACTTGGATCTGGCCGCCCCTAACTTTCCCCCCGCACCCTCCCCTACTTCTACGGAGGAATGTAACCCTCCGCTGGGTTTCCGATGCCGCTAGTGTGTGTCCTGCAGTAAAAGGAGATGCCAGCAAGTAAATAACTATATTTGCACATAAATTTGATTCAGCAGAATGCGGGACGGCCGATTGTCAGCGCCCCTTTGACAGCCGCCCTAAGAGGCAGGGTGTCTTTCGGCAGTGGGGAGAAGGGTCTTTTTCTCCCTTTTCCCCCTGCTGCTTGCCTGCATAGTTAGAGAATTAATCGCCGCGATAAATACCGCCGCCCGGCTCTACCCGCGCTCCTTCCCTCCCGACCAGGTCGCTCCGTTTCTCTCCGGCCGCCGCAGTGCCGCCCAGCCTCGCCTCTTCTTTCCTGCTTGGCGAGTGGGTCCCCGGTCTCTGAGGCCCTGTCCAAGGGCAGGGGCTGTCTGTCGCAGCGGTGCGGCGGGGAGGACGAGGAGGGTGTTTCGGTCACTGCCGCGCTCTGCCTGCCTGGGTGTAGTGGCGTGGTGTGGTGAAGTGCAGTTTGGTGAGGGCCAGACTAAATATTAAGCCATAGATTGCCCCGGTCCTCCTCCGGCCGGGCGGGGAGATCTACCTCGGCGGTGCGGTTTCGGAAAGGGGATACGTTGGATTTGACTTTCCGCTGCCAGCTCTGAGACGGAAGGAAGGGTATTATTTACAGCGACTTCCCAAACTAAACACAATAGTATAATTTAACCTTTCCAAGCACTCGTAAATTTTTACTGCTGTGAAACACAGCGATGCAAATGAGCGCGCTCATAGTTACTGACTTAATAACAACCCCGTGGCTCCCAAAACAATAACTCCTTATGAAATACAATAAATATATATTTAAATACAGTATACAGCAATTGCTATTTTGCCTTCTTTACTGCTTCAATTATTGTATAATTTTATGTGAAGGTCTGCTATCACAAGGGTGGTGGGGTTTTTATTTTGTTGAAGGGTTTTCTTTTGTTTGGGGTTTTGATGTTTTTTTCGTAGGGAACACGACTCACTGAAGGGATGATTAATTATGATATAAAATAATCCGCTTAAATTAAAAGGAAAAAAAGAGAGAGAGAGAGAGAGAGAGAGAGAGGGAGAGGGAGAGGAAAGGGACACACACACACACACACACACACACACACACTGCAATACGGATCTGATCTTTTAATCTCAGTTGGTCACAATTAAAACAAACCCCGCTGTATAACTCCAATATCCCTTTGCATAAAAACATATGGCCTTGCTATAAAAATTATGGCTGGAAAACACTGACCCATTAATAGCCCGCGGACTGATTTATACTTTATTGTTCTGCTCCCCCGCCACGTGATCGGGGCAGCCAATGGGCTCCCGGGCTGCCCTCAACTTATTACTGACTCTACTTCCCCGCCAGCACCAAGTTGTTACGTGAAACCCGCAGCCCCGAACCGCGGCTGGTCCGCCGCCCGCGCGCCATGTCGGCTCCCGGGACACTCAGCAATTACTACGTGGACTCCTTCCTGGTGCCGGAGGGGGACGAGCTGGCGGCCACCCGCTACGCCCCCGCTCCGCTGGGGCCGCCGCCGCGGCCGGCGGCACTGGCCGAGCACCCCGAGCTGGCCCCCTGCAGCTTCCAGCCCAAGGCGCCCGTCTTCGGCCCGCCCTGGAGTCCCGCGCACCCCGCCGGCGCCAGCGGCGTCCCCGCCGTCTACCACCCCTACGCTCACCACCAGGCGCCCGTGGCACCGCCCGACGGCAGGTACATGCGTTCGTGGCTTGAGCCTGTGCCGGGCTCCTTGTCTTTCCCCGGGTTACCTACCAGCAGGCATTACGGCATTAAACCTGAACCGCTGGCGGCCAGGAGGGCTGACTGTACCACGTTTGACACTCACACTTTGTCTCTCTCTGATTATGCTTGTGGTTCTCCTCCAGTTGATAGGGATAAGCAAAGCCACGAAGGCGCATTCTCTGAAAGCAATGGAGAAAGTGAGGCAAACGGAGAGAAACCGCAGATTGATCCAAGTAAGTGGGACTGCTGGGTATTGGACTTCAGGGCGCTTACGGCCGCTGGGAGGTGTGGAGGCGCTTGGGGCTAATGACGCGGCCGAGCACCGGCTACGGCCACCCCTGCTCCATCTTACCGGGCTCTGCGGACTGTAGGACACTGCGATGGCTTTCTCAGGCTCGAAAGGAATCTAGGATGGTTCGGGCTTCCCAGGATGAAGTGAAATCAAAATTCCACCCTACAACTGCAACTTTAGAGAGAAAAAAACAAAAAAACAACAAAACCCCAAAGCTGCCCATCCGCGCCCCAGCGACCTCAGGCAACTCGGTAGGACATGCTGGTATCCTACTGCTTCGCCGCGCTCCCAGCGTGGGCAGTCAACGGCGAGAGAGTGCCTAGAAAGCACTGGATGTGAATGTGATCTTTTCTGAGATGGGTCGCAGGCCAGGGCGGCTGTGGGGCTGAGAGCAGAAACCTCGCCGTTTACTTGGTCCTCACCATGCCACCTTCGTCTCCTCGGTGGAAAACCCCGGTCTGGTTGCCCCCAGGGCTGGGGGACTGGTGGGAGAACATCTTGGGCTTATTGTCACGATTAAAGCCACGCAAAAAAGGGTGCTAAGTAGGTGAGGTTTTAATTGTGTCAGCTGTAGACTGACTCGCTAGCATCCTGGGTCTTGCCAGTGATGACACGGGAGAAGGGTGAGATTAAAAAGTTAAACTATTTTGATGACATGTTGGTCTGGCTGGTCACTCCCCGGGCTGGCAGTATGAGAGGGGTGTGCGTATGGGGAGGCCAGGGATGAGGGAGGGAACTGGCAGACAGAGAGAGAGAGAGAGAGAGAGAGAGAGAGAGAGAGGAGGGGAAAGAATATTTAAAATTTGCGTTCTACAAACAAACAAACAAACGAAAAAAAAACCAACCACAAACAAACAAATAAAACAAACCAACCAAACAAACAAACAAAAGGTGAAGGGAGATGGAGGCTGAGGGTCTTTGCAGCATGTGGTTGCGTGTGACCTCTCTATGTCTCTGCATTTGGAGTCCATTGTGTCTCACCATCCTCTGTGTTTGGGGAAGCGAGAGCCATATCCTAAACTCCAATCGATATCGGAACATCTACGCGGCTTGGTCCTGTGTGGGTCTCCCTTCTCAGCCACCCCCTCCTTTCTCCCGCTCCCCCCTCTCCCTATCTGAACTTCTGTTGTTTTCGTTGTAGATAATCCAGCTGCAAATTGGCTCCACGCAAGGTCCACCAGGAAAAAGCGATGCCCTTACACCAAGCATCAGACTCTGGAACTGGAGAAAGAGTTCCTGTTCAATATGTATCTCACTAGGGACCGTAGATACGAGGTGGCCAGACTCCTTAATTTAACGGAGAGACAAGTGAAAATTTGGTTTCAGAACAGAAGGATGAAGATGAAGAAAATCAACAAAGATAGAGCAAAGGACGAATGATGGTGACAAACGGGTTATATTGAACATTCATAGAGGAAAAAAAAAAAGAAAAGAAAATTAAAACCTGAAAAAACAAAATCCACAACAATAACAACAACAAAACCCCCCAAATAAACATGCAAACAAACAAACCCCAAAACAAAGCAAAAATCAATCTTAAAAAGACCTCCCCTCAAGCCCTGGTATACAATACATCTGGGTCCAGGCCTCATATTTTTCCCTTGATAAATTCTGATTTTGACTGTACCTTGGTTGTCACAGAGACCAGTTTCCCAGGACAGGTACAGTAAGGCTTTTAATATTCTAATAGGAAAGAAAAAGAGGGCATTAGCACGGAAAGGCTGTTTAGCTGGCTTATATAAATCTACCTGTTTCTTCACTTATGGGAATAAAAAAAAAAAAGAAGAAGAAGAAGAAGAAAAAACTACCTTTTCATAATGCACAACTATTTACGGACTGTATAGCTTAGTCTACGTAGTTAATTTTATTCGCTCTGACGGCAGAGACTTCTCTGCTCTAATACTTGAACACTGTGTTTTATTGTGGTAATTATGTTTGTGACTCAATTTATGTGCTTGGGTGCTGTACCGGATGTAATGGTGTAAGCTAGAATTCAATTTGAACTCAGGTTGTTTATTATAAGAATTGCATAGAGTATAGCTCTGTAGTGTATTAAGTCTTTTCTGTATAATTAGACAGTTAACCTTTGATTGTAAAATTATATATTATATATATATATCAACATTTAAAAAACAAAAGAGTAGGAAAAAAGTTTGTCCCGGATGTCTGGGAATTATGTTTCTCAAAATACTGAAGCAAGTAATTTTAGTATACACAGTTTATATATATATATATATATATAACTGTCTCTGTATGTTGTATATATAATCTATATATTAAAATAAGTAAATAAACAGAATAGTTTAAATATTGTTTTTGCACCAGTGAGCAGTTATCAGATTTTGGAGCTATACATATATGTGAAAAGGGTAACTACCTATGGTTTACATTTTAATTTTAATTGAACTATTTGATGGTTATTGTAATGAAGGTGAATTTTATTGATAATAAATTATACACTATAAAAACCTGCATTTGGTTATTGTAAATTTTTATTGATTAAAAAAAAAAACAGCATCTGGGAGGTTGCGTTGATGCAGAACGTACACTGTCTATTCTGAAGTAGTTACCTCGTGGCCTACTGACCAAATCGTTGTTTTGAAATGATATTTAACTTTTTGCCGAATAAAATATATTGATTCTTTTATATTTCGTGATGGTTTAACATTATTAAGAAGGGTTTTTTCCACGGCACACCGAATCTGTGGCAGTGCTAAGGCAACTGCAAGGTAGCAGCATTTTTTTTTTTTTTTTTTTTTTTTTTTGAGTCAAAGCAAACTGGCGGTGCTACAGATGCAGACCCCAAGTCATGGAAATTTGGGCTTATTTTCGTCCTAAATGGGCAGATTCGTGTTCTAAATGCGGTTGCATCACTGAGCTGAGACTCGACTTTCCACTCTCGGATATGATACAGTAAACTGGAGCTCAGGAGTGCGATGAGGGAGCCCCTTCGGGTAGCAACGGAGGCACAGACCCAATTTAATATGGTTTGAACAACTTTGCCTGGCGATTTGGGGGCATTTAGGAACAAACCAGAACGTCTGACAATCTTTGGTGCGGACAATAATTTAAATCATCTCAGACAGTGACGTTTAAACTGAGATAGTTAATTAGCCTCCACCAGAAAATATCCAGTACTATGTGTGCTTCAGTGTGCCCAATGAGAAGGTTTGCCACTGCCTTCGTTTAGAATTCACTTTTAGAGATTTTAGGAGTGTAAAATATGTTATTTCGAACGTCAACTTTTTTTCCCTTTGCTTGCCTTCACGTTTGGCATTTTTTTCGTCCTCCTTTTTAAAGTATGGCGGTAAATTAACATGGAGTGTCGCATTTTACTAGCACGCATATGTACGCATGGATAGATGCAGATAGAGGCAAAATTTTCCTGACGATTATGGTAACATTTACAGTGTCAATTTTAGTCTCTTGTTTTGCCGAAGAAAAGAGCTGAGCTGGCAGCAGGTTAGAGCGGAGGAGACACATTTTGGTTTCTTTTTAAAAACAGAAAAAGTTTTATTTGGAATGGAAGATTTTCACACACACCTCCATTGTACGCACCCCTCCCCCGCCGCCCGAAGCCAAAGCAAGCCCAGCAACAAAAGAAAATAGCCAAGTATGTGAGCTTGCTGAAATGTACCCTCTTGGGGTGGGGGTGGGGGGGGAGACATCTTACTACTCAGAGTAGACGTTCTCTATAACGAGTCGCAGCACACTTCTGTTCCTCACCGACCCTCGTTTGCAAATATGCAGAATAACAATAAAACGCCTTCTGGTTTTAGGGAGGTACGCTTACACACAAACGTACGTATTTAAAGCAAAATAAGACGAAACACACTTATGGTCTTGGCAGAAGTTGTTGTTAAGAAAATTCAGAGCCACGGAGCGCAATAAAAGAAAATGACTGCTGTAACCGTTTATGGGGTGTAAAACGCTGCAGGGCTGAGGACAAAACTTAGGGAGTCGGCAAGAATTTTACAGATGTGCAGAACTGCTGGAGAAAAACAAAACAAAGCAAACATCAACCCATGATTTCGGTTTTACCTTAAAAAAACAAAACAAAAACAAAACCAAAACCAATCCGGGGTAAGATTTGCTGAGTTCTAATTAGCAAAAGGGACCTCGTTCTGGTTTGTGCACACACAGTAAAAAAAACCCTAATTGATCCCTGAGCCGGTATTTGGGGATGCTGGGACGCCCTCTGTTGTTGCAGACAGAGGAAACTTCAAAGAATCAGCATTAAGAGTGTGTAATAAATGACGGGTCTGCAAACTGTCTGGAATTCGGCTCTTAATGAGTTTACAACTGTCCAGCCACAATTAAGATTTTCTACAAAAGCCTTTTCATTTGTTTTGTCTGGCTGTTTTAGATAAAGCGGGCGAGCGGAAATAACAACCTTTTATTGGCCTTCCCTTGCTTAAATCCAGGCTGGGAGGTGGACATTTATCTTCCCGTGCGCTGGCGGGCAGAGGCGCAGGCTCCGCGGGGCTGGTGTGGCGGCCGTCGCGGGGTGGTTAGTGGCGGCCTGGCGGCGGCAGGTGGCGCTATAAGCCCGCGAAAGAGGGCCCGCCCGCCCGCCATCAAGCGCTCAACCGCCTCCCGAAAGCTCCTAAAATGTCGACTTTATGAGAGCATAACTGACGTTGGAATCGCCGGTTTGGTTTTAACAAAGACCGATAGATCTGGGCGATTGGGTTGGGGGTGTCTCTCATCCCTGAAATAGGGTGAGGGATGATGCCCTGCTGCCAGCGGGCGCGGACGGGATGGTATTTACCGTCTGGCTTGCCTAGTGTGGGTTCGGTGCTCTCGTGGCACAAGTAAAGCTTGTGCTGCACCAAGGACATAGATGTATTTATTATTCTCCAAACATCGAGGTGTTTCCTCTTAGCTATTAGAGACGAGTGGAGCCCTGGCACTGAACTGCCACCTTCTCTTTCCCTTGTCCCAGATCTTCACCCTTCTCTGGAGAAGCTCTGAGCCTGCACAAAAGGTGTGCTGACCTCCCGAAGGGCTGGTGAGAAATTAAATATTTGGAGAAAGGCGATTGAAGGCTTCGGACAAGGTCGAAGAGTCTCTCCCCGCATCAGTACGGGAGGAAAGCTCCCGAAGAGCTTCACCCTCGTAGCGGGGGGAGTCAACGTATTTTCCAATGTCCTTCGCTTCAAGTAGGTGGAGGCACAGCGTGCGGGAAAACAGCAGCGCCGCAAACCTCTCATTTGGAAATTATTTACCGGCGAGTAAAATTCCTCAACAGCTGTCTTTGATATAAATAAAAAGCCCTGCTTGTGTCCTCAGCAGTTTCAGCTCTGTGCGACCCGTTTCAATTATAAGATACAGATGCGGGCAGGATGATGCTCTGCAAACTTGACATGTCTCTCAGAGTCATCCGTAACTTCTCTTTGCCATCTATTTTGATTTCCTTAAGTCGTTCTGGTAATTTAAAAAAAAAAAAATCCCTCTATTTTGCTTTCGTTTGCTTTCGCGGCTTGAGAATTAGGCTTAGTGGAGAAATCTAAGTATTTTCACATGGCAGTTGCCAGAAGAGAAGTGGGGGAAAGTAGCTGTAAGCAAAATAAAGGCAGGAGGGAAGGAAGCGTAAATGTGGGTTGAAGCATGAACGTTGTCTTTTTCAAGTTTAAGTCAGCCAAGGAAACAAATCTCTGCATAGTACTTAATGACAAGAGTTACTTTCTCTGCGTTTTATTTACATTTCCTTAAATCAAAACCAATCCCTTTATATCGAAATTCAGCATCGGGAAAGAATGCAAACGCCGAGCTATTTTCCTCCTGCACCATTTCAAAGATTTAGTTCTTTCTAGGGATAAATAGTATCAGCTACTCCCTGCTTTCTAACAAAAGCTTTTATATCAAATGTTTGTCTGCAAAGGCATTGCTAAATTTGTTATGATTTTTTTTTCCTTAGGCAGTAAAATTATTTTGAAATTTAAAAAAGTGTTTACACGTCGTCATGCTAAGTAATAACTTGGCACGGTATGTTCCATTATAATCGTGAATAAATTACAGTGAGAATAGATTCCAAAACAAAATCTTCTCTACTATGAACCACACCAAGATACTGCTTAATACAAAAGCCATAATCATCTAGGGCTCCCAGGTCGCTTATAATTTCTGAGCACTGCTTTATCACTACCTTTTAGTTCCCGGAAAAACTCAGAAGGCAAAGAGTGATAGTCCAAAGCTCACATCAAAACAATAAACACAGTTAATCCGCTGGAGGATTATTTTTAAAGCTCGTGAGAACACTCTGGTGACTGAAACCTTGCAATCTGCACCCGTTCACTGTTTCCTCGACTGGAAAAAATTTTCATGCACGACAAAATGAGACATTTCAGAGACTATTTTAGAGGAAGCGTTATGTCTAGTAAGCTGAGGGTGGGGAAGCAAATAAGGTGGTGGGCCGGTGTCTGGGAGTCCTTTTAAAATCTATTAANTATAAAAAGGGTATGAACAGCAAACATACACACACTCACACAAATCGAAATATATAAAACTGTAGAATCAGAGAGCCCGAAATACAACCATCCAGCTAATCTATTCATTCCTACACTATCGATATTTAAGTCTAGATATTGGTTATGTTTGCTGTTTCTTTCTTCTTCCATTTTAGTGTATTGTCTCCAGAGGAGCAATTTATTGGTCTAATGTCATCTACATCAGGCTCTTTGATCTTCTTAGTCGTCGTCTTGTTTGCATCGACTTCGTTTAACTTCTTGGGCCTTTATTTCTTTCCAATAGTCTCTTCTGCCAGCGATTAATAACTGCGTTTTCACGTAGTTAACACTGGCAAATGTCTACATGCAGCCGCCACATTTGCATACTCTGAAGTGCCAGTATCTTAGGATCTGGTTTTAGAGAATTTACTTGCTTCTGTCGGTAACCTGCCATCATGGGGCTTCCATAATTGCGCATGGAGCCCCAAAGGGTGCGTGTGTATGTCCGTAAGTTGTGTTGGAGAGGTGTGAGGGGGGGAGAGGGTGTCCCACTTATATAAAACTTAAAGTTTAGGATTCGTCCGAAATATCGCCAAGAACAGTTTTGACTGGTGAGAAAGTCTTTGTACACGGGGCACCAAACTATAATTGAAAGGAGAATTTCCGGGGCAATTCTATTGTGCTCCTTCCAGTTTATGATGTGCAATACAGGCAGGCAGTAAAAGCTGTCTTTACCAGGACTCCCTGTCTGAGGGAAGGAAACTCATTTTACGATCCGTTTAAAGGAAGGGCACAGAGGAGCATCCTCAATGAAGAGCCATTCGCATTGTTGGGGAGCCCAGGGTTTGGGAAAGCAGCAAGGCTCCCTGACATCTCTGTGTACCGCTGCTGCCTCACGCTTAGGACTGTAAGGTAGGAAGGACGGAAAGGTAAAATGTGTATTAAACAGGCGACTGAGGTTTGAAGCCATTTGTAGGCAATTTCTTCAGTTCTGGGGATTTTGGTGTTTTGGGTTTTTTTAAACGTTCAGAAAGTTGAGTCCACTCTTAGCCTTTTTTTTTTCTTTTTTTTTTTCCCTGGTATGGGTGATCTTTTTTTTTCCTACTAAGGAGACCGATGTGGGTCACTCAAGGGGGTGCGTGTGTCTTTATTTTCAGGGCTCGGGCAGCCCCTCAGGGCAGGGGGCTTTGCAGCATGGCTGGGAGTGGTGGAGTCTGGTGGTCGAGGGGAGACCCCCCGCAAATCCCTTTTTTTTTNTGGGTGGCGGGGGGTCGCCCCCCCCCAATCCTTTTTTTTTTTTTTTTTTTTTTTTTTTTTCCCCCGTCTGGACGAACAACTTGAGGGTGACGAGCAGGCTCCTTTAAACTTTATATTTCATGATCTGATTTTTCGCAACGCCCCGCAGTGGGTCTGAAGGAACACATGGAGTGTGCGTCCTGCCGGGGGGCGAACTCCCCCTCCCGCGGTGGTGG
>VWZE01005606.1:227827-240804 GCA_013396675.1 Eubucco bourcierii | reverse complement strand
AGGAAAAAAAAAAAAAAAAAAAAAAAAGGCAGTCGGCCCAGCTCCAGACGGGCAGCGGGAGAGCAGAAAGAGCCTTCCCGAAAGGGAATCGGCAGCAGAGGCTGCTCCCGGCTCTCCTCTGGAAGGGGGACTCTCCGGTGGGAACGGTGCGGCTGACCCCATTTATTTTGCCGAGCCATATTAAAAAGAGAATAGGAGAGGGCGAAGAGGGCAGTTTGCACTGCTGAGAGACCGTGGGGGAGGGGAGGAGAGTCGCCCCAAACTCCGGGAGAGGGCTTGAGGGACGCGGTAAAGCGGAGCAACTTTCAGCCCCGGGTACCTGCCCTGCTCTCTGTGCTGGGGGTGCAGACGGAGGCTCGCTGCCTCCCAAAGCCTTCCCCAGCTCTGCCGTGGGAAACGGCTGCACGCTTTGGCTTTGCTCTCCCAGCACTGAAAACCGAGCCAGCAGCTGAGGCATCCTCCAAAACAGCTTATCTGAGGAAGGCGGGGGAAGGTGGTGGGGGCGGATTAGCCTTCAGAGAAAACAAAATAAAATTCAATTAAAAAAATCGAACGCCAAATCCAAGTGAAAACTTACCGAGACCACCAAATCCTCCTCCCTCAAGCCTTTCCTAAAAAGGGATGGAGGGAGAAACTTGTTGAGCGCTTATCCAAATCAGAAACAAAACCAGGTTGGATTGAAAATAACGGTTTTGGTCACTGGTAGCTGCAGTAAGACACAAGGGCTCCAAGTGGCTGCTGAGAATCTAAATCATGTACTTTTCTCTTCCAGACAACATAGGGGGACCAGAAGGGAAAAGGGCTCGGACTGCTTACACCCGCTATCAGACCCTGGAGCTGGAAAAGGAATTTCACTTCAATAGATACCTGACCCGCAGAAGAAGGATTGAAATAGCACATGCTCTTTGCCTCTCAGAGAGACAAATAAAGATCTGGTTCCAAAACAGGAGGATGAAATGGAAAAAGGATAATAAGCTGAAAAGTATGAGCATGGCAGCTGCAGGAGGGGCATTCCGTCCCTAAGCGTTTGATCAATTAAAAGTACTGAGCAGTATTAGCTGACCCTGCGTCTCATGTCAGTACTAAGTTGACTTTCTAAAACTTCCTTGTGTTACTTCTGTGAAGAAACCCTGTTCTTGTCGCCCTTATTCATCTTTTAATCATGAGCCTGTTTATTACCATTCTCTCGCGTGTATAAGTAGATCTGCTTTTATCGTACATTTCTTTGTCTTGAATGGCTTTGTCTTGAAAAAATAATAGATGTTTTAACTTATTTATATGAAGCGAGCTGTGTTACTTGAAGTAACTGTTAAAACAAAACTAAGGAGAGAAAAAAAAAGAAAAAAAAAAGGTTAAAAAAGGAGAGAAAGAAACCCTCCCCCGGTTTAGTACAAATGTTATGTGTTGCACTCAACCTGCTTAACTGTGCATGTGTGGTCAAGTGTTAATGTCTGTATAGCTCCAAGCTGTTAAAAATATTTTTATTCAAACTACCTATATAATTCCTGTGTAATTAATGCTGTTGTAGAAGTGAAATGATGAAATCAACTGAACTTGTCCTACGTGTAGTGAATAGTGGATCTGTGACGAAAACTGTGATTCCAAGCAGTATGTCCTTGCTGTGCCTTTGTATATGACTCTTTGCACGAACTCTTAGAAGTGGCTCTTATTAAGCGCAGCTTCTGTGATGTATGTTTTTTGTGAACAAAGTTACAAATATAGTCAAAGTCTGGCTGTTTGAGCAAACTGTGATCAGTTTTGGTTTTTTTTTTTTTTAATTTTTTTTCTAAGAAAAAAACTGACTGGAAATCAATACCAACAACAAAAAAATAAACTTTCTATTGTAAAGTTTTTGTGATCTGGTTTGTGCAAAGCAAGAAGTTGTGCTTCCTAGTTTGCTTTTGGGGAAAAGAAAACAAACAAAGAAAAAAACCTATGAAACGTGCACAGTCTGTTTAACAATATTTTACCTGGCTCCTGCTGCACATTGCAAATGGTAGATGCTGCGATGGTTCACTATCAGTATTTTTAATTGGAAGTTTGCCCATAAGTTCTTCCTTAGTGGTTTCTCGCTAGGTGAAAAGCTGCATCGCAGGAACCACAATTAACACCCTTTGTGGGTCAGTCAACTGCTAGTTGTTTGCTGATGGTCGAAAAACAAAACAAAACAAAACATGTGCTTTGTTAAAACACTGTGCTAACTCCAAGAGGTGTTTGCACCCCTCTAGAATTTCTTCTGTGGTTTCATTAAGTATATTTGCAGGACAGCCACGTCCGAGCCCTCTGCGTCTTTCAGTAAACCTCGCTAGCCACATTCCCACTTTCACCCTTTAAAGATTTTTTGTTTTCTTCTCTACAATTAGTTTTCTATAAACGTAATGTTACTTACCCCATCAGAGCTTGAATGGTTAACTCTTCCGAGCTTCTAAGAGCAACTACAGATTTGCACATTTACTGACTGGTTACATTGATGCCTTCCCTTAAAAGTTATAAAACAGTAAACTTTATAAGCCCCAGTTCCGGCTATATGACATTTGGGTGCCAAATGAATAGGGTTTTGTCTATGAATTAGATCGTAAAATCATCCATAGCACAGACAGATAGGCTCACTGGCTATAAAAAGTCACGTGGTGCCATTAAAGTAAGTTTTATGGTTTTGGGGAGTTGACATCCAACATTATATACCACATAACATATAATCTCACTGACGCTGGACTTCATTTGACTCTTTTGCAGGCTACGTGTGCCTCCTGGCCATTCAAATTGTCAGGTTTAGGGACAGAAGTATCCAAACCACAAGTTCTCAATACTGTATGAAAAATGACTCCTTGCAAGTCAAAGGTAAGTTTCGTGCACAAGTTCCTTAAAGTTTATTTGTACAGTGGGGAAGTCGAGGCTCCCGCTCGCTCTCGCTGACTCTCTCTCTCTCTCTCTTTCATTCTCTTTCTTTCTCTTTCTTTTTCCCTTCCTCTCCTCCTGGGGCTTTTCAGGACGGTCCCACCGAGCCCGAGAGGCAGGATCAACCACTAATGATCCAGGTTGCTCTGCGAATCCCCCCCATTCCTTCACTCGCAGCAGATAGCTCTCTATTTTAACGATCAAATCAAAGTAAACCACAATAAGCGACTTTGGCAGAGATGGATTTTGGGGCCTAGCTTTAATCACTTTGACTACCGCAGAAGATAATTACTTCCTTTGCTCCAATAGATTCTCCAAGTTTGAGAGGTTTTGTTTAGCAGAGTAGTTACTGCAGGCGATTAAAAAAAGGGGGAAACAAAATAGATAGGGTTTGATATTATCTGGGCAGTGTCTTCTGTAGGCATGATGGAGTTGGATGTGTGCTGATATGGGAATAATATTTGGATTGTTGAAATACATTGCACATCAGAGCTGATATTAAAATGATACAAACTGTACGGAAATGCTTAGGATTCCTATTTTCTGCCTTGGGTTGTTCACAAAGATTAGCTGTGTGGATGTCCATCTGTGTGTGGTGTGCTTTGGGGATGCGCATTGGTAACGATGCGGTGACTTCTTCCAGATCTTCTATGTAATTACATAACTATAAAGATATTTAAGTTATGTGCATGTGTGCATGCATGTAAAAATCTATCGATATGCCTGTAGAAACCTGTGCACATGCATATGTGTGTCTAATAGTGGTATAGCTACGTATACAAAGTGTGTGTGTGNGTGACTTTTTTTTTTTTTTTTTTAAAGCGAACCAATTGACTGTAACTTGTAGCATTAATACAAGAGACTACAGGTCATTAGAGTGCTGCAAATTATGAAATACTGGCTTGGTTTATTGAAGATTGTAAATATCCCCCTAGCTCAGTTTTCCTTCTCTGCCTTGTATTACTTACTGGCTGCCATTGTGGGGTAGGCCCCAGCTGCGTGTTTACTTCAACATTCTTTTTATTTAAGTGGACTGTTCTCACTAGAGTGTGATTACTCAGCAATAAACTTTATGGCCGGAATTAACTTTAGTCTTTGAATTTCCAGGACTTGAATGAAAGGGTGAAAGGAGCCCTGTCTTTCTCTGGGTAGCATTAAGGCCTGATCCTTATCCTTAGAGCTGTAACTTACGCGAGTGATCTCAGAGGAGTGTAGACCAAGATCCAGTCACGGGGTAGAGATGGGATTTGAGAATAGCATACAAAATACACTTAAACATCTATATAACCTAGATAGATATTTATCTCCAAATCAGTTGTGAGTATCTCTTACTCTGTGCAGGTTTGGAGTAGCAGGGCTTCAGCAGATCTTATTGTTTTGCTTCACATGTCATAAAATCAGGTTTGCAAAAGAACAGGGTGGTTGGCTGCGAAATGGGAGATGACCTTTATTTTATCTTGCTCCTGCTATCCCGTTTGAATCCTGCAGTTTAGGATGTATCTGCTACTGCAAGCGAAAATGAGAAAAAGACAAAGGTGTACAGGAGGGTGAGGTTGTTGCGTACCTCTGCAAGGTCTGTGCTTTGCTGACTAATTCCTATTTTATGTTTACTTGCCTTCAATGTTAAAGAAACGTTAGTATATAAGGTTGACTCAGTTCAAAGATCTTGCAGTTTTACAAATATTTAATATTTAAAGTCAACCTCCTGCGTAAGATAAATTAGTCTGAAGCCTTTGTGTACCCTTCCTAGGAACACTAAGCATACATATATGCATATATTTTAGATTAAAAAAAAAAAAGTAAAAAAAAAAGTAAAGACTGTAAAAGTGCACATCCAAATGCACATTTGAAAATAATTTCTGTAATAGACAGCTGGGGGTTTTGTAGCATACTAGCTGTCACAATTTTTGTCAATAGGAATAGCAGAAAGTTATATATGATAGGCATGTATTATACTCTATGCCACAAAATTTTACAGTCTGAGGCAAAGGCATGAAAATCCTTTGAAAGTTTGGGCTTCATTTATATATAGTTCCTTTTCCAAAGAAAATCTTTTTTTGCTTGAAAACAGGAATGGTACCAGACACAAACAGTTTGATGTTACTCAGCGTTCAACAACATTGCATTATTTGAATTATCTGCTGAATATACAGACAGACACACACACGCCCGTTTAAATAATATTTTAGGAACCTGGTTATCATCACGAACCATAATTTTTCATTGCCTAGAGTGAAAAATATTTGCTCTTGCTTGATTCCACATTTTTGAACGAGGCTTCTGGAGCATATTCCACCTAAAGCAGTATACAGAGTTTCAAGAACTACGGAAGAGAAAAATTTCCCCAAATCCACAAGCACGTAAACCTGCCTGTACTGCAAGAAATTTTCTGACAACAACCAACAAATGTTAGCTAGAAATTGCAATTTCTGCATATTTCTGGCACTCCCCTGTCCTAAGCAGGACAGTTGAAGACATTCAAATCCAGAAACACATTACGATTTTCTAGTCCACTTTTAAATTTGAAATTCAAACAACCCGAGACTTCAAAAATATTTCCAGGTCCTAATTGTTTTCCGAGGGAAATCGTCATAGAGAATAATCACTGGGAATCAGAAGTGAGGTCTTATCTGCGCACATTTTCTTTTCTGCTGTATTAAGGGGATTAATGCATACGAGTTTGTTTTACTTGAGGCATGGGAAGTGGCGTTCTGCAGTTTGAAATGCAGTTTACCTAACCCTTTGAAAGAAATACTTGAGTGTAGTGTGTCATGTCTAAGCGTAAGGCCAATTAAAGATTAGGCAACTCTCTTAATGTGTGTAACTAGTGACTTTGCAAGGCATAACTTTCTCTAAATCAGAAGTGTAACAATCCTGTGGAAAGTCATCCGTAAATTACAACTGCCACCTTGTCTAAGCCCTCCAAACACTGTAATTGCAGAGCATTAAGGGGAAATTATTATTCTGACATTTCTTTACATTTATAAAGTGTGTATTTGTGGAAGGGTGACAATAGAGGGGTTTACAATCTGCTGCATGGGAAATTGAATGGAACAGATCAGGAGGGGCGGATCAGAAGGTTTCGATTTCAAACTGCAGCAATTCCTTTTCCCTCCTCGCAAATGCGTATTTAACGCATTAATCGCAGACGTAAGTAAATCTTCGGACCAAGTTAAGAAATAGCTTTGCTTTCTTATCTCTTTCTCTTATCTGACTTAAAATCTCCCCGATTTTCTTGCTAGAGTTCCTAGCTAGAGCGCAAAAACACAGCTCAAACAGCCACCTGGTCATCTTTGAAAATATTACCCCTTTCAAATCAAAGCACCTCGCTAATGCGTCTCTGGAAGGCAAATACTCATGGACCATCGCAGTCACATGTTCCAGTAGCTACACACACCAACAATATCGAGTCTGACGCAGAGACAGGGTAAAACTTGCAAGGATTCGTTTTGCAGCATGCATAAGGAATACTTCCTATATCCCTTCCCCCCAAAAATGTCTTTTCAATAATAATATTTGCTATGAAGGTTATTGGGTAATTATTGCAATTTTGTGGAACAGTCCTTGCTTGAGGTGAAGTCTGTCTCTGGATAACAAATGGCAGCCCGTGCAGTTCACTGCCAGGTTAAGTAAATGCAGAAAAGATAAATCTGCACACCCTAGGAATCACCAGCAGAGCTCGCTTTAGACCAAGTTCACAGTCAACTCGTTTGCCTAGACAAGGCTTCGCAAACAATTAGAGTTGTTTCTTTATGTTTAAATCAAGGAGAAATGACTAAGACCCTCGCAGCAGAGAGCTGCAGCTTTCCCCCCAACGCTAGTCGCTACGCTCCTTCCAGCCTCAAGCCCAAACTTACCCAGCATTTCACCTGCATTTGTAATCATATAGCGCCTTTGAGTAACAGGCTTTCTTCCAACGCTGCGGAAAGGCTGTGCGAACTGATCTAACAGCACTTTGCAAAGATGCAAGATTAAAGAGAAAAAAAAAGAGAAGAAAAATAATAAAGTAATAATTAAAATTGCAAAAGTATCCGATTTCTCAAGGGAAAAAAAAAAAAAAGTGCCTTAGAAAGCTGGGGGAAACGGCAGAACTATTGAAACAAACAGTGCGAGTCTCTTACTCCTAAAAGAAGCTGCATAGCTTTTGTATATCTTTGTGGTTAAGGGCGTTACAACTGCGGGTCAAAAAGTTGAGGGTCAAAAGTTTACGTTTTGCACCACTCTTAGTCATTCGCCTAGACAGAGTTTGATGTCAATGTTATAGCCGAGATCTTGACTATCAGCACAAAAGATAAAATAGCTTTGAGTTACGTGTGTATCACAGTATGGACTCCAGGTGAACCCTGCTGGCTGAATGACCTCAATTACCGAGGAAAGGATAGAAAATTCCTCTTTTCAAGAGTAATACACGTTGTATTTCATCTTGAATTATCGACCACATTTGCGTCTGAATATCTCGGGTTCAGCCGCGGCAGGTAAACGAGAGTGTTACTCCCATAGTAGCCGAGGATGCTGCCTCCTCCGAGAGTCAGGTAGCAAAATGTTTCGCTCTTGTTTACTATATAATAACCTCCTTTAAGAGGTTTAGCGTTAAGCCTCATCACTTTGCAAAATGGCAGGAAGATAAGATAGTGAAGCTATTAATGCATGTATCGATCCTAGTCGTGTCCTTGTTTTTACTCTCATTTCTGTAGTGACCGCTAAACTGTGCTTAAACAGGACATGCTGGAGATAATACAGATTATATGTTCGGTCAGAAGGAGATTCTTTAAAATGTAGAGTGGTGGGGACGTGTATTGCTACCGATGGAAATTGTTGCGGAGAAGCTGGCGTCCGTTGCTGCTCCGTGATTTGGAAGGATCTCACAGTCTTCTGGAATTACCCAGCAGTGTTCCCAGAGAAATGGGGACCAGTGAGAGTTGTTTCTCTCCCTCCACCAAACCGAATGTACCCAAGAAAATGTTTAGCGATTTAATTTTTTTTTTTTTAATCCCCCCACCCCCAGACAGTTCTTCCCACATCGCTGGGGTTTTTTGTTCCCAGTGCCGTCTCCATGCCGAATTTTTAGTTCCTCGGACTGGCGTTTAGGGAGAACTGGCCAATACTGCTCAGGGCATTTAATTCCACAGGTCATAACTGCAAATCGGATTCAGCCTGAAATTATGAAAATGAGAGGTCAATGGAAGAGGGAAAATATATTCTCAAATATTCATAAACAGATGTAAACGTGTGGAGGAGGGGACAAGGCTGTGAGGAAGTCCAAGAAAGAGCACACCTCACTCCCATCTATGCACTGCTGCCATTCCACCGACCAAGGCAGGAGGCTACATTGGTCTCTGTGTAGCTGGTACGTGTGAATTATTTGCCTGAGACACAGCTGGATCGTAGCAAGAGAGTGCTATTTCTTTGGAACAGATATGCGAGAGGCTAGATTTAAGATTAGCTAAAGAGATTATTGGAGATTTTGCCTAATGTCCCTGATGAAACCTGCAATGCAAGTGTTTATTCGGGGTGTCGGACTGTTCACAAGTTGCTCCTGTTACTCACTTATACCGAGACCTGGTATTGCACGCTTGGGGAGCCTGTCCTCCCTGGAGATAGTATATAACCTTTCACATCCACAGTATTTATTTGATGTAAGGGTCAAGGCTGATAAAAAAAACCTCCAAAACGTAGCCAGAATAGGAGACAGACTGTTTCTAAGAGTAACAATGCGTCTTTCATATACCCAGAACGAAAGCTGTTACTGTAACTGATTTTCTCTAGATTAGGCCGTTGAAATTCATTTGCCTTCTCAACAAAACAATTCATGTCACGAATTCCGTATTTTCAGTCTAACTTTAAATAAATAAATAAATAATCAGTAAAAATGTTTTCAAGTGGGTTGAAATTGTGACTTCAATAAATATCGACCATTCCAAATTCTTCTTTAATTAAAAAAAAAAAAAAGGCATAAAAAAGCAACAAACTAGAAGAGAACAGTTAATAACTTAAGATGAATTCTTTCTGTGCCTACATTCTGCATGCAGCACACTGGTCTCTGGCATTTAAAATCCGAGCACAAATCCCATTTTACATCTGTTTATTTAACCGCTGCAGGACAGAGGGAGAAAATCCTGCCAATCACCTCGTTGTTGAGAGGAGGCCCGATGCCGGATAAATCCACGCTTTTGCTGAACACTGAACTTGGGGCAAAACGCCTAGCAGTGCCCCGGCAGCGAGGGCTGGAAAAGCGCTCTCCCGCACGCGGAGGCAGGATCAACCTCGAAGCTCTTGTCATTCCCAGGAACAAAGAATGGAATACAGTCCATACATTCCATAACGTTTACATTTTCCCGCGATTTTTTCTTAATTTTCCCTTAGAAGTAGTGACCTGGGCAAAGCACCCTGCTATCTAAAAGACACTGTTATAGACCTTTTAGAAAAACTAAGTCCAAGGCCGAGGTGAACTTCAGGTCACCGCGTCTAACAAATATGAAAATGTCGCCTGGTGAAGGGCACGCCTTGTTATTTAACAAAGACTGTCAATGTGTAAGATTAATAAGAAACAAAATGCACACAGTGTCACTTTTCGGTCACTTTGAAACTTGGGACAGCTTCGCATTCAAGAGAGAAAGCTGAGGCTAAACATATTCAAAATGGTTTAAATCAAATTCAAACCAGACTGCTAGTGCGATTCTTCCTCCTACCGCTCTCGGTGGAGGATGCCTGGGCACAGCGAAAGGTTGACTCGAATCATTATTATTACTATTGCTCTTCTTGGTGTTATTATTATTTTTTTAAAAATTTATTTCGGAATGATTCCATTTTAGCTGCGCATATGGAGTGCTTGCTTGTTTCACAAGAAAAGGGAGATGTGTCTTTCCTCCCCTCTTTGGGTATGTATGAGTTTGCCTCTTCTTGGTGCATGAAAATTGACTCTTCCCTCTCAACCTAATTCCTGTGGGGTCCCCATCTCTTCCTCCTAGGCCAGTCTCGTCCAGGAAACTTTTTCTCCTTTATTAAGTGATTAAAGTTTCCTTCTCCAGTGAAATCGAGGCTGGTCCTTTTGGGGAAAACAAAAAAACAAAACTCCAACCAACCAACCAACCAAACAAAAAGTATCTGGCCTTTTTTTTCTTTGAGATCTTAGGATGATGCTACAAGTTGGTTGAAGGGAAGTATCCAGGGGGAAAAAAAGGTTTCGGAGATCATTTATTACAGCCATAAATCTTGCAGTAAAATGTCGAAATGGCCGTGTGCAAGATAACACTTGGTGGTCTTGGCTGAGTTCTTGTTTATGATAACAAAACCACAAAGACATGGAACAGGCCTTTTGGAGGTCCTGCCTCAGCATATCTTCGCAGACTAATAGAACCACACGAAAAAAAATAGAATTCAGCTGAGCAGCTCAGGTCACCTTGCATAGTTACAGTGGTATACGAAATTGCATCCTTCTTGCTGTAGCTGAGGGCCAGAGTCCCACAGCAGAACGAGGCATAGTGAAACAGGTATACTTTGATATCTAATCACAAATAACAGCGCGATCAACCAGCCTAATATAGTGCTGAGCTCTCAAATGGAGACACCACTTTCCGTTGTGTTTTACCAAGCCTTGGGAGCAGGGCACCCTGCTGTAGTGCTCTGGTCATTGTGTCTCAGGACTTATGCCGAAGATAATATTTACGAGAACCCAATGTAATTCGTCTGGTGCTGGCCGGCAGGTATTTGTACATATGTGTCTGTATGTGTGCATGTGTTTCTTTATGCTTTCTGGTTGTGGTGGGCTTTGTCAATCCTTTATTTTTCACAGTTACGTAGGTGGCAGCTTTACTTTTTTACAATATAGGTTGCAGTTGTTTTCCTTTTTAAATTTGTTTTAAATTCTTCTTTTTAAAAACATAAATAAAACAGTCTGCTCTTTCCTGTCAAATGTGTGCTGTTGAACAGCTGCGGCTCTGTGTGCGTGTGTGTAAGCGCATGTCCTCTACATGCAGAGTAAATAGAGAAACTTATCTATTACCCCAGTTAAAGAGTTCCATAGAGGTGATGTTGAAAATGAGAAAGTAAATGTGTTTTAACTCTCTTTACAAATTAGACATTCGATAGGAGGAGGAAATGAGTGATTGTTTAGATAAGTGCTCCAGTATACCCGAGTGCTGGAAACGTTCTAACATATTACAAGCAGCCTGCAATGTGCGCGCTTGTGTGTGTGGATAAAATATAAATCGATACTATGTGTGTCTTGTTAAATAGAATATATATTCAAATAGAATTTTATTGCATATATCCATTATCTATAAAACTGCAGAAAGACAATAATCTGAATTTAAACCAGGGCAACTGTTAATGTAATATCTTTAGGAGGGCAAGTTCTAAAACGTATCTTATTTACGCTTGATATATTAGATGTATTTTCCCATACCAGCAGATGAGATTACCCCCTCAGCAATTATACTCTCGAAGGGTGTGGCAAACATTTGTATATGTTTATATGCTTTCCTGAGATGGAGGAAAAAAAAAATCCGAAAAGTTCGCGTCTAACTCCGAGTGTACCATATTATTTGACATTCACTTAAGTGGGTGGGGTTGGTTTTGGTTTTGTGGAGTTTTGTTTGTTTGGTTGGTTTGGTTTATTTTTTTCCCTGAGAACAAGGGTGCAATTAGTTTAACCATCGAATTTCAATTACCTAAGGTCAGGGCCGTTGTCTCTTTTCTCTCTGAGCTGCAAATTTTCGTTAACAGTCCCAGCTTTAGCAAGGCAAAAGTGCCCGAGTGCCCTCTCCCTCATACGCCAGGGTTTCTCAGTGACTTCTGCAAAGGCTCTAATCATTTCTCGTGGAACAGAAAAATTAAGAAATAAGCCCAAGACGAGGCATAGCAATATCATGGATTTAAATTCGTAGTTTTAAAACTGTTTCCCAGAGGGGCGGGAAGCTCGCAGCGAGCCCTGCGAACGCCGGTAGGAAGTATTTGATGCGGCAGTGTCCGCCTTTCCCCGGCTCCCCGTCCCCGCTCCTCCCCGTTATTCTCAGGCTCGCTAGAGCCATCGCACCCCGCGCGCCACTCGAGGACCGTCCTCGGCCTCCGTACCAACTCCATACTAACTTTTTGTCTATTCCTCCAGTCAGCACGGCTTCAGATGTGCCAAGGGTTAAGCCCAGAGTTGCCGGCCGTGGTCAGCAGCGGCGGGGCGCCGGGGGCCAGACCCCGAGGGCTGCCGGTGGCTTGTACCCAGCAGCAGCCGCCGCCCTCTGCCTGCGCGCAACCCTGGCTTCAGGCACTTAGAGATGGACTTGTTTAACTGGATTGTGCAACGCCTTGTGCAATGCCTGCCTCCCTCTGGATAATGCAGTCGGACTGCACTCCGCTTCCTCGCCCCGCTTCCCGCTTCACCCCCTCCCCCTCCCCGTTCAGTGGAGGAACGTAGGAACAAAAAGTGCTGGAGGTGGGGGCGGGGGGAGAAAGACTGTCAGAGCTGCATCAGTTTTATCTCGTTTGACACCGCGACCGCCGGACGCGGTTCGGAGGAGCCGGGGATGCTGGTGAGGAGCGGACGTGGGCGTCCGGCATCTCCCGACCGTGCCCTCTGTGGTCGAGAAGCAGTGGCTCGGGCAGGAGGCGCGCCGGCAGCTGTCCCCGGGAGCGGGCCCCACGGTGGGTCCTCGGCCACGGAGCTGCCCCGCGGCCGCTCGCCCGCCTTCCATTTCCTGATCCGGGGTCCGCGGCCCCGCGCGGTAATTGGTGCTGGCGGTCAGGTGGTGGCGGGGTGGCGGGGGGCGCGGGTGTGTGTTGTGTGTGTTGTAGGCGCTCCAGGGGTGGGAAGAGAGGAAGGGAGGGGAGTGCGGCGGGGAGGGGGAAGCTGGAGGCCCAAACTTTGGCAGCGGCGAGCACTTGACAGTAGCGGGAGGGGGAGAGGGAGGGAGGAGAGGGAGGGGGAGAAGGGGAGGGGCCTCGCCGAGCCCAGAAAAACGACAACGCGAGAAAAATTAGTATTTTTGCACTTCACAAATTAATGACCATGAGTTCGTTTTTGATAAACTCTAACTACATCGAGCCCAAATTCCCTCCCTGCGAGGAGTACACGCAGCACAGCGGCA
>VWZE01005606.1:211433-222420 GCA_013396675.1 Eubucco bourcierii | reverse complement strand
TGAGTGTAAGCTGCCCCATCTCTCTGTAAAGAGCAAATCATATTATTTATGCCCAAACGCTCTCTCTAGAAGCTGAGGAGCTGTCAAAGCCAGCAAAGATTAGGGGACATAAGCACGAGGATCCCTGTTCTCTCAGATAAAGGTGTTGCGTCTGTTCTGAGGAGATATTGAAATTTTAATCTTTAGGGTCACGTGACTCATTAAATAATTAATGCAGATAGTCAGGAATGGATCTGTGGCCGTCAGTCCTCACTAGGAGTGATTCTCGCAGAAGTGAAACTCAACTCCTTATTACTGGAGTTTTATTTTATTTTATTTTGTTTTACTTTTTCCCTTTAAAAAAAGCCCACCTGATTTATTTTGAAAGATTCTAAACTTCTTAAGCAAGCAGTAGGGTCTGTGTTGGTAAGTAGGTAGCGTGTGTTTCTAGCTTGATGACTTTAATTGTTTGTGCTTGCTTTGTCTGCTGAGCATTTGCTTAACAAGTTTAATATTTAGAAATATTAAATCTTTGTTTTAGCTGCCTTGTGGTCACATTACTGCTTTTGGTGATTAAGTGTTACCGAGGCAAACACGTTTGATAATATTCTAATTCACACTGTGGAAGGCTGGGTGCCACAGTGCAGGAGGACCTGCTTTGTTCAATTTTCCTGGCGTTAATAAATCACCAGCTCCTAATGCAGGGCCAAAAAAGCAATGGAAAGGCAGTGAGCATTGTAAAGGAAAAGTCATGGGCGAATTTCTCTATGACTCATTAGTCTGAACGATTTATGTACGAACTTAAAGTGCCGCAATGAATATTAGAGTTTGGGATAACAAATTAAAAAAAAAAAAAAAAAAAAAAAAAAAAGAAAAAAAAAAAGAAAAAAGTCAGAGCGTTTGTAAAGTGCTTCATTGCTACTCAGCAACTCTTTCAAGAAGCAGTATAGTTTAAAGGACTGTAGCAGTGCAAAATATGGTGACGTGACTTAATAGCTCCAAAGTAAATAACTAAATAAAAGTAGTTGGCACCTTTTTCATATACACGCTCCGTATTTAACACGAGGGGGGCAATCCAGTCACCACACTCTTGATCGATTATTATTGCCGTTTGTAACATGACTATTGATTAGGGATCAAAAAGGCTAAGGTATGACTTTGAGCTTAAAATGCCAAGGGTTTCCCTCTGTGCTGAGGCCGAGTGGAAGGAAAGGTAGAGTTAAGAATAACTTCAGGCAGTAGCGCCCGGGCTCTGCGATTGCGAATTGAACTTAGGTTTCTTTTGTGTTTGCCAGTCAGCGCTCTCAAATTTATGAGACGGCAATAAACAGCTTAGTGGGCTATTATTGCATGATTTTATGTAGACCGGAGTTCAACACCAAATTTAGAATTATTAGCGTAATTACAGAACTACTAAATTACCAAAGCAAAGTCTCTGCTAGAAAAGTTCTCCCAAGACAGACTTAATATTTCCAAGGCTCAGATGACACCCTTCTGCAAGAACTGTTATTTAATTATTAGCATTTACATTTACTGACAATTTTAAGATGCGTTAGATGGCTTTTACTAGCGAGAATGAATACGGGGGGTACATTATTATATCTGACAAATGCATATGGTAAACGTGATTCAGTAAGTGGCGTGCGAATAATCTATTGTCTTTTCGAATTGTGTAATATTGTTTATTTTAGCGGAATAGAAGCCTTCCATTTTTTTCTCTCTTTCAGCGGGTTTCAGTGTGAGGTTGTTTGGGTTTGTTGCTTGTTTGTTTATTTGTGTAAAAAAAAAAAAAAAAAAAAAAAAAGGCTTTGGGCCCGATTTCGCATCAGTGAGGACAGTTGTTAGTCTCCTATTACGCTGCTGGTGGCAGGATCGGGCCCCGGATAACTGTTTAAATAAAAGCCCAAGCACAATATGCCCTGCTTTTAAACTGGAACCCTTTCCGCGTTTTATTCAGCAGAGATGAACCCCACGACTTGTGTTTAATGTCTGTTCTTGATTAAATGATCCTAAACAAAGGTTTCCCAGAGGAAAATAAAGCAGACATTCATGTAACAAGAGTTTGGAATGACAATATTTCCAAACACTTGGAGACAGGAGGCATAGCTGTCTAAGGAAAGAAAAAGAAAAAAAAAGGGGAAAGAGGGGGAGGGGGGGAAGAGGGAGGGAAAAAAATATCCAAAAAACAACCGAACACATACCCAAACACGCATTTCTATTTCTCAGCTCCCCATGCTCCTTACCCGAGTGGGAGCCCACACTCCGCGCCGGGAGTCCGCTCCCACTCCATCCCCACCCGCCCCGCTCAGGGGCTCTCCCAGCACACTCGGCAAACCATGTGTTCCCTATGAAGAAGCAAAATACCTCCCCCTTCACTCCCCGGTAAGGCACTGTTTGTTGGTTGTTTACAGGGAGCCCCGAAAAAAAGCCGCTGGGCTGGGGCGGTGGAAACTGGGAGCGCTCAGCCCAACTCTGCGCTGCTGGAGGAGGTAAGATCCAGGAAGCTGCCTTTGCGCCGATTGCAGCTGTAATAAAGCCATTTGTCTAGTACCTGCATGCAGAACAAGCCTTCTGAAATGGGATTTTTGTTGTTGTGATAAATATTTAACCTAGCTGGTTTTTTTTTTTTTTTTTTCCCCTCTCCTGGAATGGCTCAATTCATCTTCCGTGGGTAGTGAATGCGTGTGTCTGGGCAGACAAAGACTGTACGGGACCTGAGTGATCGCCATCTCTATAAAGGCACTGGGGACAGGAAGGATGCAAAGTCATCTGAAGAGCAAGAGAGGCTGAGAATTTCTTTGTCCATTCTTAGTAACTTCCCAAACCAAAGGCGTCAGGCGAGGGAGAGCGGGTTGGAGCCATTTCGGTGTTGAATGGCTTATCTGGCTTGTCTGTTTGTCTCCTCATTTAGGAGTCCCCCAGCCAGTCCTGCAAACATGGAGTGCGTGTGGGGATGCTGCAAAATCTGATTTTTGTTCGAGTGCATGCATCAGAATGAATGGCGAATAAGTTTCAGGTATTTGTATGGCCTGGTCTGCTTTCCACCAGGCGGAGGTCTGTGTTTGGCGATTCAGAGTTGTTGGAGTTCCTTCATGCTCTTGGTTCTTTGGCAGCAGAAAAGCAGTAGCGCTTTTCATACTGACCATCTGCTTATGCTAGCCACCGAGAGGGAAGGATTACAGAGAATTGTCTTAAATTCCTGCTCTATCTACCTGCTTATTTTTGGACGCTGATGTACAATTAGTATATTTTACTACCTTTTAACAGCGGCCATAAATTACTGGACTGCAAGGGCTCTTTGTGTTGGCTTAATGGGCTGCTTAAATCTTAACTACAAAAAGGCGCTGGAAAGGTCTATTCATGCTTGTGTTAGGAAGTTAAAAGTGAAAATACGGTACGAGAGAGCCTTCCTCCGGCGGCATGCACCCACACTACTGCGTGTGGAGATATTTGGGATTCCTAAACAGACCTAACACTGGCAGCCTCATCTGACTCTGAGTAGAACTTCTCCCACAAGGGCACAACCTCTATTCTTTTATCTGTTTGGAAATGATCAAAGACCAACTTTATCTCTATCGAATGCACAGATGTAGGTAAACTGCTCCGTGTCCCACTAGATTTCAGATCTTTAGAGGAAAGAGGAAATAAATACTTATTTCGTACAGTGATTTCCATTTCATCTCCACGTGGGAGTGATAGGTTTACATCTTAGCAACTGTCATAAAAGTAAGCTTGAAAGACAGTAAGAATTCTAGATATAGTTATATTGAAGGTAACTTTTAATATCATTAATGCTAAGAGAGGCTACTAGTGCCAGAGATGGCACAAAGGTTCTCTCTTAATGGAGGCATGTTACGAACTCAGATCTGTTTGTTGTTACTGAGCCCGGAATTTCATCTTAGCTCGAAGACACGTGTATAAAACACAGGAAAATCAGTAGCAGACCTAGTGATAAATTCCATATTTTTCTGCTATAAGTCGTGTTTTGGGTCTCCAAATCATCGAGGTAATAAAACACAATGTTGAATATCCAGGAACAGAAACATATGGCAGCATATGGAGTGGCGGAGGAAATCTAACTTCTGCTGTTCCTGAGATCATTTGCATCTGTATTTGAAAACTCGTAATCACTATACTAAAGCAAAGAAAGTTTTCTCCAAAATCGGCGGAAGGGAATAATTTACAGTTGCGATCCCGGACAGCATAAAGTTAGGCAGACTCCCTCATCTGTCCTCCCAAAGCACACCCTGTGGAAGGTATTTACAAGTCAAGAAGTTACTTTTCTTAAGAATTAATTAGTTTCCTCACTACATACGTGAAGTTAATTGTTAAACAGTAGTTTTAGAATTAACTTGACCATTAATACTAATGAAGATGTTCATAGAAACACGGTTTTGAAGCCCATAGCCATAGCTAGCGTTAAGGTATTTAAGCTGACTTATGATTGTGATTTATTGCTTTTGTAGTTTCTATTTGCTCAGGACTGTAATTTCTAAAGCCATCTTTCTGC
Organism: Eubucco bourcierii; assembly: GCA_013396675.1. Classification (NCBI taxonomy): domain Eukaryota; kingdom Metazoa; phylum Chordata; class Aves; order Piciformes; family Ramphastidae; genus Eubucco; species Eubucco bourcierii. The sequence continues at coordinate 217,931 of VWZE01005606.1, read as the reverse complement.
TTTTGACACAAAGCAGTCGATAACTTTTTACAACAGACCCAAGAAAGACTTGCTCTCTTTTTTTCAGCATCTGCTTCATTCCCCATTAATTTCAGTTTCATTGTTGCAGAAGAACTTCTCTGCGTGTTTCTTTCATGAAGTCTGTTTAGGAGTCGTGAATCCATCTCGAGTAAATATCAGTCTCAGTTTACGTTGAGTACAAGGGCTGGGGAGCTACCAGTCGTGCTGGTGGTTACAAGATTTGGGCATGTTGTGTGTGGCTATTACACTCTCTTTTTCAAAGGTTTATGGGTTTTATTCCACTTCTTAGTGAGGGGGGATAAATTATGTATATCCTACTACTAGCTTACTCAGTTCTACATGAAATATTGCATAATCCTCCTCTGTTGTAATCTCATGATGGCTTTGTTGCAATGTCCACCACGGTACATTGTTACCAATGGGTTTAATTTCCACTGGCCTACTTCTGCAACTCAAAAGGGGAGATATAACGTTTGCTCCTCACACTAAAGATCGCCTTTAACGAGTGATATCCTTCCACTCTGTTCAATGAAGTGCAGATGAAACAGTAAATGGGATATGTACTTAGCTGAAAATTCTTCTTTGAGCTCATGAGGGGTGGTGGAAAAATCAAGGCAAGGCTATATACAGCACCCTGCAAAATGATGAAGTCACAAAACTGGACTACAAATACATTAAAAGGAAGAACTATCTGATTTTCTTTTAATCCTTCCAGAAAAAGTTATGTGAGTTGTTATTTTGTTTGTTCGTTTGCTTAGCTTATTGTGTCAATAGCACAAGTTAAACAATCTTTGAGGGAAAATGTGGTCTGTTCGCACATAGGTGAAGCTGCCTGGCTTGGGGGCCACATACAACTTTGCTTTTTTTTGTAGGTTAGTTGTTGTTGGGTTTGTTTTTTTTTTCCCTCCTTAGGCAAAGAGCTCCCCCTCCTCATTTTTGGCTTGTCTTTTTTTTTTTTTTTTTTTTTTTTTTCCCTTCTTTTCTCTTTCATCCCTCCTAGTTAGAAACCTATAATTTTGTGCATCATTCAAACTAGCCATATAGGAAATGCGTAAGCACAGGTTTAACAGCAGAGTCCCAAAAGATTCTGCGAAATCAGAGACACGTCAGTGAAGGAAGGTGTATTCTTCAAAGTGTGTTACAAGGATAAAAATCAACTAGCTTCTTAGAAGAGACTCTTTTTTTGCCTTTGTCAGGTAATTATAGGTCTTTTTAGTTTCTACATGAGCCCTGATGTAGCGTGTGGGTGTTGAGCAAGCCCTGTACAATGGTAGGGTAGAGGCATCTGGGGGTGGGGGGAAGGCTGGTAATTGTCCCATTTACAAGGGGAATGGAAATAACAGTACTAAGGTTTGGGCTTTCTTCGGGGGTTGCAGAGGACATGCGATGTGGAGCAGAGTGGCGGGCCTGGGGAGCAAATGCCGCTTAATTAGACTAAGTATCAAAGTGCAGCGTAATCCCATATTGTAAGAACTCCTCTTACCTTCCAATGGTCTTTGTCTAAAGAAATATTGGTGTGGGAGGAAAAAGAATCAAACCAATGTCCCCTCCTAGTCATCTGCATCTTTTGGATTTCCCCCCCCCTCCACCTCTTTTTAACGTATTGGGTTAAGGCTTTAAAAAGCAAAGGCTCGCGCTAAGAAACCCTGTTCCTTCAGTGATTCCCTATTTCAAATAAAAGGATTTAAGTTGACGTATGACCACGTGAGCACATAATACAGCGCATTATTGTGGCATTTGGAGTGGAGACCCGGTCTGGCTCCGTCTGCGATTACGCTTTTCCAGTTTCTGTTCAGTGCAAGCACTGCTTTCTATTATTTTTTTTACCTCCTACCCCCATCACCGTCCTCTCAAGAGCTGGCCATTTCGCTGACAGCTTTCGTTCCTTATGGAAAGGTTATTGTCAAGCCGAGAGGACGAGATGCTTCGTTAGAAAGGATGGATTTTATTTTAAGGTATTTCCGTTGATTGTTCATTTATGTGGTGAGTTATTGCTGTTGGAGGCAAAGGTCAGTAGCAGAGGCTGGAGTAAGTGCGTGTGTGTGTGTGTGCGCGGGTGTGTACGTACCCGGAGCCAGGCTGCTTCCCTCTTTGTTTCAATTTGCTGCGGTAAATACTCAACTCTCCCATCGCAGAGAGCAGAGCAGGGAGAGTTTGCTTCTTTATTTATTTTTCTCCATAGAGATCCCACACTGCTGTTGATGGCCGGCTGCCTCCACCCCGGCCCCTCGATTGCCATCTATATCATTATTTATAATCTGCCAGAGCTGGGAAGCACCTTTTGTTGTCGTTCGGATTTCTCCCCCTGATTTTGTTGGTTTATTATATTTACTGGTGCGTTTGTATTTGCTTATGCAAGTATTTGGGGAAGAGGGAGAAAACGATGCCGGGGCAGGAGGGGAAGCTCTTTGGTCGGGGTCGTGCCCGAATGTGCGGCGGCCGCGTTAGCTGTTTTATGGGTGTTTTCTCGGCCTCTGCCGCTCCGTAAAGCGATGAGTGTGCGATTGTGCTGCCATTTTATTTATGAAGCTTTAGTAGTACTTTGTTTTCTGTTCGCTGAGGGTTTCATGGGCGCTCAGCAATGTGACAAAGCTTCCCCTTCCCAAATGAGCCAAGGCGCTCCTCTATTTCTCCGAGATGAGAAGGAGCTGAACGAAGAGCCGTGTATGGCTTCTATCAATAAATCAGCCTTGGAAACGTGTGTTGTTTGGGTTTGTTTTGTTTTTTTGTTTTGGGTTTTTTTTCCCTTTGTTTTGTTTTTATTTCTCTCTCTCTCTCTCTGAATGGGGATCCGGACAGCGAGAGTGAAAACGGGAGGAGTGGAAATGATCTTCTAGCAGAACACATACTAATAAAAAATTCATATCCGTACCGTCGTTTACATAAAGGCATATATATATATGTAACTACGTATACATATGTGAGTATTTGCACATGCTTACAAATATGTGTGTGTAGCTATATATAAGGAGAGCCCTTTGCATGACCAAAATAAACGGTAGCTTGTCTACCCAAGGACAGCAAAATGCTATATAAAACATTTTCCTGGTGCGTCTTGGCTTTGAAAAAGGTCGGGTTGGTGGGGCTCTCTTTCTTCCTGTTCGCTCAGCGTCTCTCGCCCATTCCTACGATACCATCCTGTGTCCAGTGCTTGTAGTGGTTCGTCTTCTGAATGGTCAGAAAGAGAGGGAGAGAGGAATTAAAATGAACGATGATAAAAACTCCTCAAAAATCAACCAAAAAAAAAAAAAAAAAAAAAAAAAAAAAAAAAAAAAAAAAAGATTCTTTGCCCTTGGAACTATCCGCGGCCGTTCTGCAGAAACCTTCAGAGAGGAGATGTTGGATGTGCTTTCTCGCTTTCCTGCTCCTTAAGATGCTCTCAGAGCAGAAATGACCCAAAGAAATGCTATTTCCCCTTCTTTCCATGCTGAAGCACTTTGTCCTTTCCTAGAATCTCTCTTGGGCGAGCAGAGCCGTTTCGCTCCCAGATGTGTCTAAAATCCAAGATGGGCTTTGCTGTATTTTGAAATGGGCCAAAACACACCTCGAAAATAAAGTGCGAACTTTAATTGCAGCTCAATTATTTGGCAGCGTTTTCTCTGATTTATGACCCAGTTCGGATGCATATTGACCCAGTCAAAAGACTCATAAATAATACAGTCCTGCTCTAGAGCAAAAGAAAGCGAGAAGGATTTTGGAGGAGAGAGGGATTTCGGCGAGTTGTATTAAATAGTCTCAGTCTGTTGAGCAAACAGCAAAGAGTCCGTTGCCATTTTTCAGTGTTAGAGAATATAAACAATGATTCAAATCAACCACGGCTCGCTTCGATAGTCCATCCCTTCTCCAAGACAGCTATTATTCCCTCCTAACTCTCTAACGACTTGGACAGGCATCACTTTCAAAATTGGTCCCTTTCCCCAACACTCCCCGCCTTGTTATTTAATCTCTAAGAGATTCTTCCAAATTAGCCTTGAATTATGGTGCTGCCTGCTGTAATTTCGAAGCATCCAAGGACAATGCACTTTACAGATATTATTTTATTCGAAAACTAGAGTAATTCCAGGAAAGTGAAGGAGTCACGTAAAGTGGAACCCTTCGGGCAGATAAGGCATCTCATTTCTGACCTGAGCATCAGCCCCAAACGCTGACGGTGCCTCCCCAGGCTAAATTCTATCGCGCTCCGTGGAATGGAGCAGAAAGAAAATATTCGGCCTCTGGGAGGAAAAGACAGATAAAAGCAGCAGGGATCTGGGCGTTGGGACACTTATCCCAACATCACAGGAGACATTAAAAAAAAATAGTCATCTCATGTTTAAAATGACGTCTTTGGGGAGAGAGGGGGGCGTGGGGAAACGGGACTAGCAAGGCGAAACTCGCGAAATACTCTTTGCAGGCAGTAGGACGAAGAGAGGAAACACTTCAGTATTCCTATGAACAACTTCGATTCTCACAATTGAAGTCCCTTGCAAATCCTTTCAGTTTTAAAAAGACCCCTTCCTCCCGTCCCAATCCCCGCTCATATATACAGATATGTAGTCAAAATATCCCGCTGAACATCGCTTCAAAATTCAAAAGGCACTCCTAGAAAAATATTGCTTAGGATTTCGGCAGAGATTCCCAAACCAGCAAGCTCTTCGGCGTCCGCAGGCTCCTGCAGTATCCATTTCTCTGTCTTGCCAAATCCTCTTCTCCCGTCCGGGGAGCTCCGTCGGGGCGCAGCGCTGCCTCTCTCTATTTGGTCGGACAAGAGGAGAATTGGCAGATCAGCAGTTTCAGAAGAAAGTGTGGGGTTGATTATTGACTAAAAAGACTTTTTCTTCCGATGCCACATTCAAGGGATTGTTTGGAGCAAAACGCATACGCGGGATTTTTGCTTCTCCTCTCCTCCTACGCTACCCGTTTCCCCTTTCATGTGGTGCCTTCTCACTTATGCCATAAGGAGCAAGTGTTTTCTGTTTTAGTGCTCTGTTTACAGCTTTGGTGCGTGAAGTCATAAATCTTGCATAGCCATAAATGACAAAAAACATTGGTATGCGTAAGAGGCCACCTCTACCTTACAGTGCTTTTTATTTCTCTCTTTCCCCTTGCTTTGTTTGTGCTTTGAGATGACGCCGGGTTCCCTCATGCTTTAAACGGTTATATTTTTAATGCCTTAATTAACGAAGTAACGTCAAATTTACACCTAGGCTTTATTCAGAGACTCCACTTAATGAAGGGAACCCATAATCCAGATACCGTCTGCCAGAGGGGCAGGAGATGCAACTTTATTTAAGTTCTTGTTTGCACGGTCGCTACTATGTTTCTATTGTAAGAAAAGGGGGAAACACTCCCCCCACCCACCAAAAAAAAAAAAAAAAAAAAAAAAAAAAAAGCAAGCCCGAGCCGTTACAGAAAGAGGTGAGCGCCTTCCTCAGTGTTGCCGAGGAGCAAGAAGGGAAGGCGAGCTGTGGGACACTGGGCCCGCGTCCACGCGAAGCTGTCGCCCACGGTCCCCACGAGGGACTGCAGGTACCCCGACCCGCCTATGCAGCGCACGTACGTGTGTGAGCCTCTATGCCCGACCTGGGAGCTGGGGATATTTTGGGGGCGGAAGGGTGCCTGTGTATACATCTGTGTGTGTGCGCTCACGCATGCATGAGTTAATAATTAGTAACTCTAATGATTTCCAGCGTGGCTCTGAAAGCATTGCCCAGAGCGGGGATCCTGGTGGGCTTCTCTTGGCTTTCAGGACCCAGTCCCGGCTCTCCTGCTTTGGTTCCCTCCCCGGGACTCAGCCGGGACTTTGAGGGGCTCCCAGCGGTGGGGAGCTGCAGAGAGGATATTCCGCAGCTGCCCCCCAAGGCCACCGGTAAGAGGCACAAACCCAAGCCCCCCTCCAGCAGCACCCCCGGAGGCTGGTGAGAGCGACCCTTTGTGAGCGCAGTTTGTCTTCATTAGCATAATTTTCCTGGACTTTGGTGACGCCCGGGTGCGGGAGGGGGGGAGGAGGAGATTGCACTCCTTCACTGCCACACTCCTCCGCTCTCTCCCCAGCCCCCACTCTGCCCCAGGCTTCCTCAGGCGGCCTCCGTTCTTTCTTTCTTTCTGTCTTTCTTTCTTTCCTTCTGCTTCCCTCCCCGTCCTTTGATTTTATTTATTTTTTTTAAATTTAAAATTCCCTCCCACCCTCCCTCCCTCTCCACCCTTTCTCCTTTCGTCTCTTTCCTTTCCTTTACAGAGCAACCCTGGGAAACATCCCCGTCCTCCGTAACCCGCGCAGGGGGAGTCGGGCACACCGGCGACTGTTTCGGGGCAGGGTGGGTAACCTGAAGCGGGAGGGGAGCCAAGGAATTGGGTGTCCGGAGAATCGGTCTCCATCCCGTGCGGGACAGGGTTTGCCTCTCCCGGCCGAGGAGTGCTGGGTGCGGAGGAGCTGAACCAGTGCCCACCCCGCGGGCACTGAGCTGGGACAGACAGTCCCTGCGCCCTGGGTTGTGC
>VWZE01005606.1:139885-202742 GCA_013396675.1 Eubucco bourcierii | reverse complement strand
AAAAAAAAAAGAAAAAAAAGCCCGACCCTAAGGTAGTCACTGCGAAACAAAATAAACCTGGACTTTTCCCACAGGCAGCCCAGTTCTTTGGCAGCATATTTTAAAAGCAGTTTTTTACTTGTTTACTTGCGTTTCTTGCTCTGCCTCTTTTCTCAGCCACATTTGATCTTGGAAAGAGCAAGAAGCTTTAAATGTGTTCTTAAGGGCCAGTAGCTGTCAAACCTTTTGGCGGCCAAGATTGATCACGCACAGACATCACCAGAGCTTTGTTTGGACTAAAAGCAAGAAAATTAAACCCCTCACATTTTCCAGCAGCATCGATATTTGTAAGGCATCCCTTTTGAGGGATTAAATGACAACTCTCGTTCTATATTTTATTTAAACAAGCAACCACCAAAAAGCTCATTTAAAGCCTCCCGGCCCCTCCCCCTCTCTCCAATGCCTTCGCAGATATGTTACATCTTGTGGGTGCATTAACTTAAACCCGATTTTTAAAATGCACTTCCTCCAGTCTGGGAGCAGAATGATCTGCTCAGTGCCTGGGGTCTTGTTCTCTTCTCTCTCTCTTCCCACCCCCACCCACCCCCTTTTTTTTTCTTTTTCTTTTTTTTCTTTTTCCCTCTTCCCCCCATTTATGAAGAAGCCTTTTTGGCATCTCGGAAAATAAAGAGAGATGGCATCGCATCACGCTGGAAATAGATGGTCCCTGACTCCTTGAGAACGCGGAGAGCGGCTCGAAGCAAGCGCCTTCCCACCCCAGCCTCCGGCTCACCCATACCGCCGGGCACCCCGGGCTTCGCGGGAAGCCAAGCCCGTCTGGGTAGCCCAGGGCGGCTGTGACCATAGGATTTATCAGGCTGTTGATTGCGGCCACCATTGTCATCGCTCTCACTCTCGTCCGAGTCTGTTTGGAAAACTGTGCCCAAAGCATCCAAATTCGGGACTTGCCTCGACCTATCCGGGGCGACTGGAGACGGCGGCAGCAAGACCCAAAGCGTCGGAGGCGAGGGTCGTCTCTCAAGTCGTAGCCCCGCACCATTTTCTCTCTGCCTGGCCCCGTGAAAACAAACCCGCTACGAGCCCATGCATTTCCTGGTAATTGAAAATACTTACCAGACCCAGCCTACTACGAATACTAAGAAAATTGTGCCAGCAGACAGGAGTATCGTTCGCAAGCTAAGGAACGGAATTTTTGTTGTTGTTGCTGTTGTTGTGGTGGTTTTTTGTTTTGGTTTGGTTTTGGTTTGGTTTTTAAAAAGAGGCAACATCTAGGCGCTTTTGCAGCTTCACTATTTGGCTCAGTCATAGAGGTAACTCCTAAGGTTATGTTTCATGGTCCAATCCCGGGAAGCCAACTGGAGAGGGAAGTCATGAAGCACAAGGGCTGCTGCCTATGTGACTCTTCCCCTAGAAGCAAGGTTGCTGAGGAAGATCCTGTTAAACAATGGCTCGGCACCGGCGGCCAATTGTTCTCCTTACTGTACACTCGATAGCAAAAAAACAAAAACCAAAAAACCCCTAAAACTAAAAAAAAAAATAATAAAAAACCAACAAAACCCACAAAAAAAAAAAAAAAAAAAAAAAAAAAAAAAAAAAAAGAGAAAGACGAGAGAAATAGGAAGGCAAGAAAAAGAAGCCCACGAAGCTGAGTCTGGGAGGAGAAACTAGTTTTGGAGGAAGTGCTATTCCTAGGAAAAAATCAAGACCCTCTGCTTCAGAGTCCTGCCTGGGTGCAACTTCTTATGCGAGGGCCTGGCGATGTCAAAACTTTGAAGATTAATGGATTACTTTGTTAATGACTCAAGGCGTCAGATTGAGGTGCTTAAATGATTTGTGAGGTGCAAAGCGTTTTCCTGACAGTCCCAAACAATGAGAGAAGAGTGTGCGGGTGGAGGAGAGGGAGGCAGCAGGCTGCAGGACAAGCAGCCACACGCACACTCACACACACACTCGCACACACACACTCACAGCCTCTTTCACAAACATATCCACGCACACGCACCCTCCCCCTTAGCCCAGATCATTTCAGATTAGGACGCCGAGGGGATAGATACTAGACATATCATTTCCTTCTTTAAAAAAGTGTAAATAAAGCCTTTCTGGCCCCCAATGAGGCGTTCCTTCCCGACTTTTTTGGATCAATCAAACAGACAGTGGCTTCTTTTGATTAAAGCCCAAATTGTCATTGGGCAGAGGCAATCATGTGACAGCCAATTCGGTCCAATTTCAACCTTGTCTCCATGAATTCAATAGTTTAATAGTAGCACGGTCCCCATACGGCTGTAATCAGTGAATTAGAAAAAAAACACCCCACCAGCGATCTTCTATGCTATATTTTTTTCTCCTCTCTCTCCTTTTTCCTGGGCCTTCCCCCCCCCGAGCCCCCTGAATCCGAGGGAACTTTTTCTCCGCGGGGGCTGCCAGTTGAAGGCCATGAATTTCGCATTTGAGCGAGAGATCGGTTTTATCAATAGCCAGCCATCGCTTGCTGAGTGCCTGACATCTTTTCCCCCTGTCGGTGATACATTTCAAAGTTCATCAATCAAGAACTCGACGCTTTCACACTCGACACTGATTCCACCTCCTTTCGAGCAGACCATCCCCAGCCTGAACCCCGGCAGCCACCCTCGCCACAGCGGCGGCGGTCGCCCCAAGGCGAGCCCCCGCGGTCGCAGCGGCAGCCCGGGCCCCGCCGGCGCCCCGCCGCCCCCGGAGTACCCCTGGATGAAAGAGAAAAAGGCGTCCAAGCGATCCGCGCTGCCGCCCGCTTCGGCCTCCGCCTCAGCCGCTGGACCTGCCTGCCTCAGCCACAAAGGTCAGTCCAAAGACTTGCCGACGGCCCCGCCGGGCCGCTTTTTTGGCTGCACACATTCCCCCGGCTTTGCGGAGCGATGAGGCGGAGGGGCGGGCGGGCAGGGAGGACAGAGCTGGCGGGGCTCTCTGGAAACCCAAACTTTCCCCAAACTTGCTTAATGGGGGATGATTTATTTGAGTTGGAGCTGACCTCTCTTGTCTCGCCGTCCTAGAGTTAGGATATTTGACAGTAATGAAGAGTGATAGATTGCTCCCGCTCAGCTAAGCAGCTGATGCATTAATTATAAATTGCGGTATGGCTAATATAAAGTTTGCTCTGGTGTGGGGAGGTTGGGGAGCTGGAGACGGTAATTTTGCGAGGGTGGCCGAGGGGCACGCAGCACCAGGCACTCAGCAGTGCAACACAATGGGTTTACTGCATCCAAAGGCGGCCATTTTGTTGCAGTTGCTATTTTATGCTATATGGACATATAGATACAGACACATACGTGCACAGAGAGCACTCCCACACACACCTCCACCCCCACCCTCCCCACCCCGCGGGATGCGATGTGCTCGGTGCTGAAATTCAATCCATGCATTTATCTATTTTGTGTATGTGTGTTTTTGCCTTTGCTGTTCTGGCGGTGGTGCTTTGGGTTGCGTGTGGTGGTTTGGTGTGGTTTGGTTTTGTTTTTTTTTTTTTTTTGGTTTTTTTTTTTTTTTTTTTTTTTTTTTTTTTTTTTTTGCTTGGTTGTTTGTTTTTTTTGTTTTGTTTTGTTTTTTCTTTTTTTAACAGATCCCCTTGAAATCCCTGATAGCAGTAACGGTGGATCTAGGCGGCTGAGGACGGCTTACACCAACACCCAGCTTTTGGAGCTAGAGAAAGAATTCCATTTCAACAAGTATCTCTGTAGACCAAGAAGGGTTGAGATTGCAGCCTTGCTGGATCTGACTGAGAGACAAGTCAAAGTCTGGTTCCAAAACAGAAGGATGAAACACAAGCGACAGACCCAGTGCAAGGAGAACCAAAACAGCGAGGGGAAATATAAGAGCCTAGAGGACCCCGAGAAAGCGGTGGAGGAGGAAGAGGAGGAAAAATCCCTCTTTGAGCAAGCCCTCACTAACGTCTCCGGTGCTCTCTTGGAGCGGGAAGGCTACGCTTTCCAGCAGAATGCCCTCTCCCAGCAGCAGGCACAGAATACGCACAATGGCGAGTCCCAAACTTTCGCCGTTTCTCCTTTAACGAGCAATGAGAAAAATCTGAAACATTTTCAACATCAGTCACCCACTGTTCAAAACTGCCTCTCAACAATGGCCCAGAACTGTGCAGCTGGCCTGAACAATGACAGTCCTGAGGCCCTAGATGTCCCTTCTTTACAGGACTTTAGCGTCTTCTCTACAGATTCTTGCCTACAGCTTTCGGATGCAGTTTCCCCCAGTTTGCCAGGATCTCTGGACAGTCCGGTAGATATTTCTGCCGACAGTTTTGACTTTTTTACAGACACACTCACTACAATTGACTTGCAGCATCTGAATTACTGAGAAAGTAAAGACGTCCTCTCCAAGAGTCCTGCTTTCTTCTCTTTATTCTTCTTTATTTTTTCTGTGAATTAATTTTCCCCCTCCCTTTTCCTGGTCAGTATTTTCTGTTTATTACCTCCCTCTGCTGTGCCATTTTGCCATTTCTTACGAAGTTTTAGTTGTGTTCAAATTTAACCTAGCCACATCCTAGGTTGTTTTATAAAAGCAATATATGAGGTCTGTAAGAAAGTGATCATATAGGAATTGTATCTTCACTTTCTTTTTATTTTTGTATTGCATTAGGATGCGTTGTCATAAGTATTTTTGGTAGAATAAATTCTTGTTTGCTACAAGAGCTTTCTGTTTTTTCGTTCTCTCTCTCTCTCTTTCCAAGATTGATATCATAATGAGCATTTCTCCCCCTCTGTTCTATTCTTAATTTACTAATAATCGAATTCCAACATCCTGACTACGGGCTCTGCCCTTTTGGCAATTTAGGACATCTATTACAGAGGAAAAAGACATTCCATTTTTTTTATTCTATGCGTTTTCACAAATTAAGGAAAAAACCCACAAAAACCCTAAACCAACAACAAACCACAGAAACCAAAACCATTCACAGTTTTAATGGAGATCTCTTCCTTTTAACGTATAAACGTAGCTTCTTTTCTCCGTGAGGATACAAAGCTTGGAAATGCTGAGTTGTAACAAAAGCACTTTCTCTGTTACGGGGCAAACGTGTCAGACTCAGTGGGATAAGCATCTTCTGCAGAAACTAGCCTGTTACATACACGAAAGGTTTTTTAGTTTTGTGTTTTGATTTTTTTTTTTCCTCCTTCCCTGTCGGAGGTACTAATCCAGTTTTTCTAGAAAGTAGTGCTTAGCAGCCAACAAGCTTAAAAAATACAAGAACTCAGAGCGTTCTGAATGGTCCAAGAAATCAACCCTAGAAGGAGAAGAAATGGAGAAGTTAGTGCCTGTTAAAGCAAAAGGTTGGCAGAAACGCAGAGGGGAAAAAATAATTTAGGGAGGAATCAGCCATTCCACTCGGTCCTTCTGAGGGATGGTGCAGGGACACAGACATACAGTTTTCTCTTTAAATATTCTTGCGAGGTGAAGAAATTATAATGAAAAGGGGAAACTGGCTTTAAAGTTACGATTTCCACGGAGCTCTCCACTCTGCTGGTGGCAGCAAAGATGGGCTTTCAGAAATCTTCATCAGACTGCCTGTTACCCGGGTAGCGGGATTCCGGACCCCAAAGCGGAGGGTGAGCCCCGTTCTTCGGGTTAAAACGGAGCAACAGATGCCAGCGGGGCTCTACCGCTTCGGGCCCGAGGGGTGTCGGGCGCCTGCGATCGCAGCTGCCTGTACGAGTGAGTGCGTGAGAGTCTGTGGTTACACTGGGAGGCGAACGGAGCTTAAGCGAAGGCTTTTGTGGACTGAGCTCTGCTGTCCGTCCGTGAGAAGCGTGGTTTCTCAGCCTTGCAACACGTTGTGGGTCTGGGATGCGTGGGTTATAGCTGGAAGGGTTGAACGCAATTCTTCCGAAAGCCATAAATCAAACTCTTTCTATGAATGAGAATGTCATCAAAGAGATCAATTGCAGGAACACATGCACAAATAAAAACCCTCTTACGTGTTTGCCAGGGCTGGGGATCCCCGTCTAAAACCATTAAGTGAAAAGGCGTTTAGTCGTAACTCATTTTTATTGCTCTTTTAAAACAACATCTTGGCTGAGCTGCGGACGCAGGGAAATCTCGGCCCTGCTGCTTCTCCTTCTCTCCGCCCCAGCCTTGTCCCTGTGGAAAGTGAGCCGCCTTACTGGCATTTTAACTCCTCGACCACCAGGTTAAATTGGACAGCAACATGCGCCTACGGGTTAGGATCTTTGATTTGTTCTGTGTGCTCAGATTTTTGGATGATGACAATGCTTAAACCCTAAACCCCAACAAAACAAAACAAACAAAACAAAAAAAAATCCACAAACCCAAAACAACCCACAACAACCCAAAACCCCAAACCCAAATTAGATTTAAACTTATCTTAAACTTCACTTAAATAAATGGGGGAGGGTTAGTGAGCAGGAGCCTCTTCTGAGTCTCCCTGAGAGCCCTGGGGCCACAGTAAGGGCACACTCCCATGGAAAATTCCGGGGATTGCCCCCTCGGCTCCAGTTCCGGGGCAGGAAGCGTGGAGTGGAGCTGCGGATGGGCGCGGAAGGGTCAGAGCGGCCTGCGGGGAGAAGGAAGGGGAGGTGTGTTCTCCTCTGCTCCGGCCCTCCTCGTGGTGTTGCCCCCACGCACAGTACGGGCGGCAAACCCCCAACGCCTCGCCAGAAAGACAATGCAACAAAAGAGACAATGGCACGAAAAAGAGAAAAAGATTTCCAGAATGCTGCAGAGTGTATGAGAGGTGCTGTGATTCGACAGAACTTACGGCTAGACTGGATCTATTTATAGAAAAAGATTTTTTTTTAATTGGCTCTCTGAGAAATATGAAAACGTGTCAGCTCTTTTAATTGTAAGCAGTCCCAGCGACCTGTCTTTTTTCTCTGCCTGATGCAGTTATGCGGTATTTCTCACGACTGCGTTACAATAATGAAATAGATGTGTTTACAGCTGTATCCGTAGGCAAAATTGGTGCAGTATAAAGCCATAAAATGCCTCTAGAGTGTTGTTGCTCTTGTCCTCCACCCTGCCTCCCTGGAGTCTAAAGAAACAGAACCTTTCAAGAAGGCCCATAGCCAGCTGTGTCTACGTGGTAAATCGGAACAAATGGAAATACGGTGGACATACGGACAGAGAGCAGCCCTTCTGTTTTGGCTGGCAGTAGAAATGCTGTGGAGGTGGCATGGGATGAGAGCCGAATTAGCAGTAGGAGAGCTTTGCCCCAGGAGAGGATGCTGCAGTTCATGTGAGAGGGAGGAGCTTGAGGATTTGTGTGTGTGTATTTGTTCTTGAGTAAGGAGAGGTGGTGGGGTAGAAGAGCCTTCTGGATTTCAGAACAAGCAAGAACTGAGTGTGAGAAGCGAGTGACTTAGGTGCAGTCTGAAAATGCACCTGCAGAAGTGGAGAAGGCAGCTCCTCCCGTGGCTGGTGGCAGAGGACGTGCCTTTCCATCCGTGTATCCCCGAGGTTAACATTTTGCAGAATGCCTCCTGGAAGAATATTGGTGCTGCTGTCTCTCCCTGCAGACGGCTCGGTGGCCCGGGAATGACGGATACCTAGTCTTTAACCCTCCCTTTGCTTTCCCACAGATGCAAATTTGCTGTGAACTCACCACCCACATCCCACCGTTCTCCTTTCTTCACTGTCCACAAACCCTTTTTTTCCGTTGGCGTTGGGAGTGATAGGTTTGAGTCGATGCTCAGCTCTGTTCCCAAGGGTCCTGGGGCCTCCTCTGCCACTGGCCATCTGCCACCTTCCGCCACTGCCAGCCCGGGTGGAGGAGCGCACGGACAAAGGCGGCTGGGGCAGTGGGCCCCTTGTACCTCCCGCTACTCCTCTGTCCCTGCCCCGGGCCGCGTCCTCGGACCACCGGGCTGCAATTCGCGGTACCCTGGGCAGCCTTTCCCCCGTCTGGTCCCAGGACTGGCGGACGGCCGCGACACCGCAGAGTCCCAGCAGACGGGCTGCGGGGCTCGCGGATCCCCGCCCAGTTATCGGTCTCCTTGTCTCCGGTTCCTCCTCCCACACCCCAGCCCCGGTTTGGTGCTGGTGAGGCCGGTGGAGGTGCGGGGGGAGTAGGAATAAGGGCCAGGGCGAGGCCAGTGGGCATGGGAGAGCACAATGGCCGTCAGTCCCAAAAGCGGCTCATTTCCATGCTAATGTCCGCGGCCGTCTGGTCATGGTCCCGGCCAAGCCCCTTTAACTCTTGGCGTCGCGATGAGACTGTGGTTGAACAGGAGCAACGGGGTCCTTCGGCTCTCCCCCTATCCCGTTTCCATCCTTTCCCCATCCCCATCGCTATACATGTCTTCTGCCCCATCCCTATTATCCGCCTTATCCTCATCCCTGTCCCTGTCTCCATCGCCATCTCTATAGCAGCCCGCAGCGACAAATACGGTCCCACGTCATCCCCGACACCAGGGCTGATGTTTTCAGCTCTGCCCTCGCCGTCCTCCTCTCCACCCCCGACCCAAAACACCGATCCAGCCGCCCCTTCGCGACCGCCACATGAGGATGAGGGGAGAGGACGGCGGAGATGCCCAGCACCGGCCTGGCAGTGCCGACAGCAGGGAAGGCACCGGGGCACCCTGTCTGCAGCAGCACTCACCCTGAAGGGGAGGGCCAGTGGGCTCCGCAGGCCGGGAGCAGACTCCGCGTGTCTCCCGCCTTCCCCTCTCAGCCGCCAGGCGGGACCTCGGCGGCGACGCGACAGCCTGGCCCGGCCCACCCCTGCCTCCCCGGGGGGCCGTCGCTGCCCTGCCCCGCGGTGCAGGGCCGTGCAGTGCCACGCCGTCGGAGCGCTCGGCGTTTAAATGCCCCCGACGCGGCGATCTATCTATCAACGGCGGGAGCCGGGAAAGTCCCGCAGGCGCCGCAGCCATTGGCTGCCGCCCCCCACGTGCCTGCCCGCTGCCTGCACCTTCGTGTCATTTTCCTGCCAGCCCCATGGAGGAAGTGGGAAAGTTGGCGCGGCCCCGCCGGACGCTGAAGACCCGGTGGCGGCGTGACAGAGGGAAACGGCGAGGATGAGCTCCTTCCTCGAGTACCCCGTTCTCGGCGGCGAGGCTGGGGGATGCGCCGCCCGCGCCTATCATCCGGACCACGGGATTACAACTTTCCAGCCCTGCGCCGTCAGCGCCGGCAGCTGCAGCGGAGAGGACCGCTTCCTTGGGGGGCGCGGTGTGCCTATTAGCCCCCACCGCCACCACCATCCCCCGGCCCAGCCCACCGCCTACCAGCACCACGGCGGCCTGGGGGTGTCCTACGCGCACCCGGGCTGCGGCCCGACCTACGGCGCGCAGGGCTTCGGACCGGCTTACAGCCCCTACCCACTCGGGCAGGACGCGGAGCTAGGTGGCGGCTTCCCCCCCTGTGCCCCCGCCGTGTACTCGGGAAGCATCTCGTCCTCCGCCGCTGCGCAGCACCCGCACCAGGGCTACGCGGGGGGTCCTGCTCAGTACGTGCCTCCCCACTACGGGCAGGAGCAGCAGAGCCTGCCCCTGAGCACCTACAATCATGCCCTGTCTCCCCTCCACGCCAGCCACCGGGAAAACGCTCGCTCTCCTTCCGCCGAGACCTCGCAGGCGGCGCAAACCTTTGACTGGATGAAAGTGAAAAGAAACCCACCCAAAACAGGTCAGTGGCCGGTGCGGGGCCAGAGCGGGGCCCGCTCTTTCTCTCTCTCGCTCTCTCTCGCTCTCTCTTCCCCCCTGCCCCTCTGTAGTGGATGCGGAGGAAGCCGCGTGGTGCCCCGCGGGGTGCTGGTCAGGTCGGGCGGCCCGCACTTCTGCCCCTCTGCCCGCACCTCGGCCCGCAAGCCGTCTGCCCGCAGTCCCGGAAGCTAGCGCTGCGTGTTCGTAACTCCCCCTCTTCGCCTCTCCCTCGGTCATATTTCTTGTAATTCATAAACCACTTATCAAGTTTCCTCTGACACTAGAGGCTGACTCCGGTTTAGCACCTCGCACTCCATCACTCACTGCCGGGTCTTCCCTCTTATCCTAAGAAGTTCTTGCTCCCTATCGCTTCGCAGGTGTGGACATATTGATTACGTTGCCTATAAATCATTTGCGCTTACTTACCTCTGTACGTTCCCTTGCAGGCAAGGCCGGTGAGTACGGCTTCGTGGGACAGCCCAACACTGTCAGAACTAACTTCACCACCAAGCAGCTCACCGAACTAGAGAAGGAGTTTCATTTCAACAAGTACCTGACCAGAGCCAGGCGGGTAGAAATCGCCGCCTCCCTCCAACTCAACGAGACGCAGGTGAAAATCTGGTTCCAGAACCGGCGGATGAAGCAAAAGAAACGGGAGAAAGAGGGCCTGCTACCCATCTCCCCCTCCACCTCTACGACCTGCGAGGAGAAGGCGGAGGACTCCTCGGAGAAGTCCTGCTCGTCGCCCTGCAGCGCCTCGCCCGCATCCTCCGCCTCGGACACCCTCTCTGCCCCCAACTGAGCTCCGGCACCCCCTGCGTCCTCCCATCGCGATGCTCTCGCTAGTACAGCTCGCGTCCGTTCTCCGCGGTTATGTTGGTCCCTGGGTCGGTCCCTCGGTTGGTCGGTCTCCCCGAGAGGTCCCAGCGCTCCGGCGTCCGGTCTCCCCCGTCCTCGGGGATTCCGGCTCTACGCCTGCTCGCCTCTCCACCGCCGTGCCCCGGCACTTTGGTGCCAGGGGATTCTCTTTTGCATCACCACCCCCCACGCGCCCAAAACTTTCGCTGGAGCAACTGTGTTGGCACAAGCGTAAGGGCCTTCTTCCTCCGCTACAAGGACGTTCCTCTGAGTATCCCTGAGTGAAAGACAAGTTGTCTAGGGTACATCACCTCACGAAGAGATGCACTATTGCCAGTGTTTACACGACCTATAGGACTTTCACCCCCTTAATTTAATGTATTCTTTGTTCGTGTCTATGAATTTGTTGCTTGTAAATATTTTGTCCAAGAGATTTATCTTTTTACAGAATTTTCTAGAAATGACGTTTCAATTATCTGGTTAAGCAGGGTGAGCGCATTTGCCAAACTGGATCCAGTTTTATATTGGTAAAACCGATGACAGTGTCAAGTAAACGTCTTAAGATCAAGCAGATACCTCAAAGAAAAAAAAAAAGAAAAAAAAAAAAGTAGCGCTATATCTTTAAATGTGACAAACAAGGCTTCAATTGCACTAGGTTTTGTAGACCTTACCCTGTGTGCTTTACTCCCCCTTCCCCTCCCCCTCCCGAAAGCTGTGCTGGATTATACTCAGCAGAGGGGTATAACCATCCAAAGACCTCTTCCTATTTTCATGTGATTAAACTTCCTTTAGACTCGATGTCTCTTCAGCCTACTCGCGAATATGACAAATGGCCAAATGAATGTATAATTTCTGTGGTTGGTGTCCGGACCATTGCATGATGCACCGTGCTGTCTGTACTGCAGGTACACTGAGTTCTATCAGTTGTCGTGTGTGAACGAAATGTCCTCCTGATTTTCTGTACAATCATGAAAGGCTCTGGGATTCCGCTGCTGATGGAAGCCAGGGCAGGATTTACGGGTCCTTATAATGTCTGTAATAAATATATCCCACATTCAGGTAGCCCTCCTCTGCCTACTGCTGCGTGACGTCAGAGCTGAGTCACAGGCTGGGCTCAGCAGTTTGGTTTCTCTTAGTTTCTACTGTTGGGGCCTTTCCAGGGGGGAGAGGGAGGAAGGGTCTCCCAACGTCACTCCTCATGCATTGTTTCCTGGGGTCAGAGTTCCGATTGCCCAGATCGACTTGTAACACAAAGCTTCTTCCTTTCCTATGCACAATTAATATTATTTTTAGGAAACATAAGGCACTTCTCTCATTTCTCTGTAACTGGGAGGAATTTATGATGCCGGTCTATTTCTGAAGCACAAATACGAGCACTTCCTGGGTCAAGTGCTAACCTTTTCACCCCGCGATAGATGCTGACACTTAAATAAACAGAGCACCCTTCAAAAGCAGAAACTGTGTTCAGCCAGTCTTTCCTCACATCGCAGGCCTCTCGACAACCTCTGCACATTTAATCAGCCCTTGCACTGAGAAGGTCCAGCTTCTCTCCCCGGACCCACTTTAGGCTGCCGACCCAAGCGACTGATGTGCCAGGCTGGGGATAGCTCCCAGGCTACTGCCATTAACCCCAGCCCATTCGCCGCTACCGTCACCTTTTTTGTTTTTTTTTTTTCCCTTTATTTTTTTCAATCGTGAAAAAAAAGCAAAGCACGTTGTGACAGGTAAATACCTCAAGATTTCTAAGATGTGTCAAACGAACATGGGGAGGGGAAGGGATTGTCGTGTGTATGTAGAAAACGGTGGCAGGACGGGGCACAGACACTCATCTGGACGGAGGTGTTTCAAATCACTGGTGCCTCTTAAATTTCCGAGCGAACATGCGTAACATCTCCTTCACCCAGCCCAGCTGCGCGGGAGCCCTTCTCCAGCGACAGGGCTGCCCACACCAGGTTTTGCTTTGCGGGATCCGCAGAGAATCAACGACATTTTCTTCACTTTGGTGTCAAAAGAGACAAGCCCTGATTTGCAAGGCAAGGCGGCCATATCAAGAGCTGAGCTATCTGCCTGGGAGCAGAGCTGTCTCCAAAGGCTCCCGCCGATGCCTCTATTTCTTTCATTTTCCCGCCTGCCATATACTTTACCTTTTGTTTATTAGTGTAAAGCCACAAAGCAAAACAGATGGCCCTCTTCCAGAGACTTGGATGTGTTACAGTGGCATTTGCATGCCAATGAGAGCATTTCAATATCGAAATCTGGATCTAAACGTTGCTGAAATCCGGATCCGCAACTCGGCTCCCCCGGTGTTGACTTAATGTGTTAGAAACAGTGGCCATAAATTACAGCCTAAATGCAAGAGACAAGACACTTGTCAGTGCGTCAGTCTGCGGTGAACGATTCATCGGCAAAGAATGCCGTCTCCTTCCAAGCCCAATTTTTTTTTTCTTTTTTTTTCTTCTTTTTTTTTTTTTTTTTTTTTTTTTTTTTTTTCGTTTTCCGCAGCCCTGATCGATTTCCACGCCAAATCTCCCCGTCCTGGCTCATCCCGTTGCCACTATTATTATTTCGACACGACCAGCTTTTCGGGTCAGGGGGTGTAGGGAAGATAAAAGAAAATGCCTATCTTAGAGTTTCTACCTTAAAAAATGGCTAAAACATCAGAATGATTTGGCCTGATTGAGACACTAATTTGCCCCTCGTCTCGCAGAAATACTGCTGTTTCGACATCTTCTAAAAGTTATTTTATTTCTTCTGTCTAGACTTTCAAGAGGAAAAAAGAAGAGACACTTTCTTCCCCCCAAAAAGCCCAAACCAAACCACGTCCAAATGTCAAACCGAGTTCAGGATCTTCCTATCATACTTAAGGCCATTTCTGTTGTTCACCTTTAAAGTTTACTTTTGGAGGCTATTGAGATGCTTTGGTGTTTTCCTCTGGGGCAATCAGATTGAAATCGATCAATATTTACTCAGTCTGAAAGGGCTGTTGAAAAGGCAGCTAACAACAAACTGCTTAGCTGCTCTCCCCTCTTTAATCTCAGGTTCACCGAAAGTTCAAACAGAAATGAATTCGGTGATGGGTCACTTTAGAATAAGTCCCACTGGTTAATCTCACAGCCTTGGTAAAGGCAACAGTTACAGAGTCATCCTTCTCCCTCTCTCCCCCTCGCTGTCTCCCCGGCATCGCAACTTTCCTCTCATTTTTGCCCATCGGTTTTTACTAAATCTTAATCGCTTTCCTCTGTCTTGCGGAGACAGCAAAATTCCGGCATCTCCCCCTCACCCGCGCTGCACCCGAAGCCAGTGTAAAGGCTGGTATCCCCGACGAGAGGGACGGGTGGCGAACAAACTCTCCTGCAAGGGTACAACTCTAAGGGCCTGTGAGGGGGCAAAAGGAGGGATGCTTGGGGCTTTCACCTACGCGGAATGGTCGAGGGCGGCTGGGCACTCGCTCCGCAGCTGAAGGTGCTGGTGGAGCAGCAGCGTTGTACCCTACGCTACATCCTTCATGGGAAGAGGAGAGAGAAATCTGGGCAAGACGCGATGGACGTCGTTGCTAATTTCAGGGACTCTTCAAAGGCCAAAGTTCACACAACCACTGAATAAATACATGCTTAATAGGATTTATTAGCACCTCTCTCATGGCAGCTCACGTCTAGGCTATAGACTCGAGCGGCTCTGCAGCAGCAAATCGCTTCCCAGAGCTACTCCGCTCCCACTCCGGCATTGCCGGGACCCCGGGCTCGCAAGGCGACGAGCTACCGTCCAGGACACGGGAAGGCACCGGGCTGGGCCCGGGTCCCGAGACCTCCGCGGGGGAGCCTGAGGGACGCTGGGGAGAGCGCTCGGGGGAGGCCGCTCCCCGACAGCTGCACGGCGAGGCCCGCGGCACGGCAGAGAGTTGGAGCGATTTGGGGGAAAATTATCTTGTTGGAATGCTTATCCGTGCAAGTTTAGGAGGGGCATCTCTTGTTTGTTTTTCCTTAGCAACCAGTTCAGTGAGATCGCAGTAAATTGGTAAACACGAAAAGGGAATACACGGATAAATTAGTGTATTAATAAATAGCAGCATCATGTCTTAAAACAAACCCAAACATTTCTCTATTTTCTTTCTTTTTCTCACTTGTCTCTCTCATTTTGTAACACACCCTCCCCACACCCCCACACCCCCTTTTCTTTCTTCCATTCCAAGTCAAGCATTCCTTTTCTCCCCTAGACACACTTGGCCGACTTTCACTGTTAACGTCATTCTTTTGTGGTTTATGTGACATAAAATATTACAGGTTAACTCTGTCTGCAAGCTCAGAAAGACCACTGAAATGAATGTGAGCTCTGGGGAACGAAGTATTCCCTTGTGTCTAAGAATTTAGGGGCAAACTTTGTTGATTTTGATCATGCAAAGAATCCTCTTTGCCATAAAACTTCAAAAGGTTTATACATTTCAGTAACGCGAGCAGAAATTGGCCCGGAAAAATGCTTCTGCACTATTTTTTTACAGGGCAGTGACATATTTTAAGCATTTGTTCCACAAGGAGAATGTTTCAGCTACTTTTGCAATTATTTTTGCTTTCCGATCGACTTTCCTTGAAAATTTGTATCTCGTAAAGTTAAATCAGGAATATCGATTAGTATAAAAATGTAGCCAAATAAAGATGAACTTCGATTTTGATGAAACCAATATCCAGCTCACAGTTTTTCCACTGGTCGGTTTATAAATACGGACTCGACGTATTGCAGAATTTCCCCCTGTTTCTGAAAATAGAAATAGCAAAACCAACCAACCAAAAAAACCCCAACAAAACCCAAAACAAACAAACAAAAAACCCCCCCACAACCCAAACCCCACAAAAACCAAACCAAACAACAACAACAACAACAAAACCCAAACCCCAACAAAAACAAAACCAAAAAAACAAACCCAACCCCCCCCCACCAAATAGAAACTCAGAAGAGGGAAGGGAAAAGAGTTCGAAAGCGATCTCAGGCACAAACTCTTTTTTGCCCCTGTTCCCTTCGGTCTGAGATGTGTTGTAACAGTGGGAAGCGGAGTGATTAGGAAAATATAGGGACTCATGGAACGTTTCCCTTGCAACAGTTGCAGGAATTGGAGCAGTCGGGAGCCGGGGACCTTCGCGCCCGGCTTCCCGGCGCTGCGCAGGGATTGCTCTTTGCATCCCGTACTCTTGGTTTTGCTCATAAGTAATCATGCGTTTTCTAATACTAATCTACGTTGTGCTGTAACTCGGCGGGTGTCTCTCTGCCAGGAAAAAAAAACCAAACAAACCAACGCATCAAATCTCAAAAGCAACAGCAATATGCTATCGATTATTTTAGAATAATAAAAATAAAAAAAGGAAATAAATCCAAGGAAATATCTACTTTGATTGAGTGCTGCACTAACGCATTTTATAGGAATCGATTGCATTCGCAGCTGGCTTCGTGTCTGATCATTGAGTAATACGAGGAAAATTCGCTGCGTACATTGCAATAACGAAGTGTGGTTGCGGCCCCGGGCCAGCCTGCACCTCTCCGCGTTGTTCCGCGCTTTGCCCGCTGTGAGGCGGGGACGCGGTGCCCGGCGTCCGCACTACTAGGGACCTAGCTCCGCGGACTGCCCTGCAAGCCCCCCCCACGCTGTAGGGAGGGCGAACACCGAGCTCAGCCCAGGGTGCTCCCGGTGGACCTCAAGCGCTGCAGGCTGGTTGCGAGTTGAGGGGCAGGAGACTGCGGGCCGGATGGCCGCGTCTGAGGTGGCATCGCAGCTCTGAGCCAGGGGTATCGCTTCTGATCTCCTTTGTTTGCTGATACAGCCATCATCAAATCCCGGATAACCTTCGTTTTCCTCTGTCAACACCCCTCCGCTCCAGTCAGTGCTGGGTAAGAGGAATGGAACCTGCCATCGGGGTTCTGTAGCAAGGGGGTGCCCCTTTTAGAGGTAATTTGGTGACAGATGTTGACTTTTCTAGGGACCTCGGTAAACAGAAAGTTGGACTGGACTATTTCATAGCCCGTGTGGTTTTCATCACTCCCCGTCAGGCTCAGACCAAAGGCAGAAGCTTCCCTCTTCACACTCCTTATATCCTCTCATCTTCAGCAGCCACTCAGCCCCAGTGACATGGAATAAAGAGCAGAGAAAGCACAAGAGAACAGGTTAGTCAGGTAATGAAAAGAGGTGGGTGTAAAGATGAAGCTGACAGTGGAATCGTGGGGCAGGGGTAGTGAGTATCTCTCCTACACCAGGGAGCCTTCAGGTGCAAAGCACATCTGTGTAAATCACAGAGTCCATCTGGGGACAGATCAGGAGTAGAACACTGTAGGAGCTTCAGAAAATAGCCACTTGTCCACACTTCTCAGTGCCTCCATAAGAAAGAGAAGGTTATAGAAGGAGCTAAGCTATGGTTGGTATTTCTACACAGTTTTAATCGAAACTCCTCTGTACCAACAAAACAAAGCTTTTTCTAGACTTTGGCTACGGGTTTCCTTTCTCAACTAACTCCTGAGCAAAGGATAAGTTGCAGTGTAAATGCCATCCAAACCCCAGTTCATTTTCTTAGCATATCTGTAAAAAAATTTCACTAGCCCCCACTAAAAGGGACTCACTAACCTTCAGACTAGTCTATTCTCATTAGTTCCAGATTAGTCTATTTTTTGGGAAATAATATCTCTGCAGCACTGCTCTGTGGTATCAGTGGATTTAACTGGTTCTGAGACAGATGGGTCAAAACAAAATGCATTGGTTGAGGTAGTGTTGTCTTCTTCATGCTGTGCTGGAAAAAAAGAAAAAAAAAAAAAAAAAAAAAGAAAAGATGAAAGAAACAAAACTCCCAAGCCAATGTCTAGAAACTGAAAGGTGATCCCAGTTGAGGTGAGTACGTATGTAAAAATACTGTCTTGGAGGAAAACTCTTTCCAACAATCAGTATTGACATGAACAATATGTTCAGATACAGAAGTATTGCAGACTGGCAGGACCTGAGGAGTTTTTATTTTATCTATCTACCTACCTACCTACCTACCTATCTATCTATCTATCTATCTATCTATCTATCTATCTATCTATCTATCTATCTATCTATCTATCTATCTATCTATCTATCTATCTATCTACCTACCTATCTATCTATCTATCTATCTATCTATCTATCTATCTATCTATCTATCTATCTATCTATTTATTTTTGCTTTGTTTTTCTGACAGTGCTAGGAGGTGAGGCAATGATTATGAAAACAGAGTGAGGCAAAAAAGGTCCGAGAAGATGTACCTCTAATAACACATTCCAGCTCCCATTAAACAGCAAATATGCAATGCCTGTGATGTATTTAGTCATAGGGACATGTATGGTCCCCTGGAACTTAGGTTCATGTAAAGAGGCATTACCCACTTCTTTCAATTAAGCTTACAAACTGAAAGATTTCAGCGTTAACAGAGATGTTAACAGAGATTTGTACCTGACCTCACACATACATTTGACCTACTGAGATTCATTCCTACTGAGATTCATTCCTTGGGAGATTCAGCTCACTTTTGACCTGCAGAAAAAAATACTAGGCTCATTGAACCTGGCAACAGACCAGTGAAGAAAACTTCTTCCCTCCCCCCCTTTCGGATTACACTTTTTTCACCTCAGGGGTTGAATGACACAGTAAATCTTATAAAGATAACAGGAGATGATGCTCCCATCGCTCTGGGCTCTGGATCAGGCCCTAGCTGCAAATTCTGTACTCAACAGTGGGCAAACAATGGGCACTCGCTGTTCACTGAGACGATGGCAGGGTAGACTGCATGCTGAAAGCAGTGGAAATCTAACAAGAAATCCTCTGGTCAAACATTAAAAGGCAATTTTTTCCTCCCTGTAATATATGTAATCAACCACAAGGAAATCCTGCTTGTGAAAGATGATGAATTAAATATATTTACTGTTTTCAGAAAGAACACTTTTGCTTGTCATATGGAGTAGGTGTGAAAATAAAAATGATACAAATAATTTCACTGTTCAGAGTACAGGAATGGAGGAGACCTTTTAGTAACCTAATTAAACTAGGATTAAATACAGAACACAAAATAGAACCCTCTTCTGCAGACATTTTTCATTAAAATCAGTGGAGTTTTGCCTTAGAAAATACTGCAGACAGGATTTTTTTAGCCACTAACCATTTTTCAATGTGACATTTTACAATTTAAAATAATAAGTGAAAATTAGTTACCACCACTGCAGTGTTTAAACAAACAGTGAGCCCATGTTAACATTGATTTCTCTCTGTGCATCTCCTTCTCTCTTTCTTTATAAACTTATGTACTCTGTCAATACAATACTACCCACTTGGATAATAAATCTGTTGTTTCAAGCTAGGATGCTGCTGTTTCCTTTTCCATGTAATTTATAGTGATATTGATTCTAAAGCTGTGGTTCTCTATTTCCCCCCTGTTGCATTAAAAATGAGTTCTAATTGCAAGGCAAATGGTCTTTGGTCGAAGTACCTCACATAGTATTTTAACTGTGGCTAAGGAGATTTAATTTGATTAATAGAGAAACAAAAGCCTTGAACATTTAAATTGATAATTTTCAGTTTAGGAAAAAAAGAGAGACAGAGAGAGAAGTGAGGTTAATGGAGCCAGGGAAAGCATTCATAGATCAGCATGAGCAGATGTTCTTTTGCTTTTCTGTCAACATTTCTGGTTTGTTGTGCATATAGAAAAACAAGCTTTTCAACTCTCACCATGAATTCAGCCTGTTGCCAGCTTTGCTTGCCTGCAGGATATCTGCTTATCTAGCATGGGAGCAGGATCAAGTCTCCTCCCCTTTGGTCTAGAGGCAAAACAACCTCTCACATGGCCTGTGAGGTTTGTCACACTCCCCCTTAGATCTTTATTTCATAAAATTCCTTTCCTCTTAGAGACCAAAAAAACAGACAGGAGATGAATGGAAGAGCTGCACAATATTAACTGCATTCAGGTGCATGCTGGCTGAGAGGAGAAGGGAACCTGGCCCCTTCCTCGAGGGCAGCATGTGTGCTCAGTGCCTGGGATGTTGCTCGCTGCACAGCTGCACAGGGTCTCCCATGTCCCTCATGCTGCATTTGGTTCATAACCTCAGCATGACAAGGATGCTGCTACCTCATATAGGAAATTCAAATAACTATTCACCTTTGAGAGCTGCCTTCATGCTAATGTGCCTGAGATGTCCATACTGAAGGAAAAGAGTGATCTATGGGTGCATGGCTGTGGCCTTTAGGATTTGTGGTGATGAGGTACACTTGTTCATGTTTTTAATCCTATAGTAGGTCTTTTGTTCAGTGCAAGTCTGTATCAGCTCAGAGCAGCTGCACTAAAAGTGAAGTCAAGCCTCAGCCTTAAAATTAGGTTTGTTTGAACCTAAATATTCTCCATGTTAAGGAATGTATATCAACCTTTTGGAAAAAAAAAATCAATCCACATTTAAGTGAAGATTAAATAATGTAGGATTTATCCTGCATACCTCAGAGGATATGATTTTTTTTTTCCAGTTATAGTAAAATACTTAAATTAAAAAAATCTCAGCAGATGTCAAATAGAAAATCTTCTTTCATCACAAAATATATTAACTCATATTTTATTTTTGTTATATGAAGTGCCTTAGCTGTTTCAAAGCGGAGTTTATCAGAAAGAGGAATGTTGAAGTAGCCCCAGAAGTCACTGTCTGTGGGTTGAGAGCTGTTTGGGCTCAAAGAGAAAAGTGAGAAAGGAATTAAGTCTGTCAGCAGCCCTGTCTTGAGATATACCTGCTTGATGTGAATTTGTCCAAAGGCAGGCACCATGCTCTGCACCAGAGATCCTGTCAGCTCTATTTGAAGGACATCACTTTAATTGTGAGTCAGGAGTATGTGCTCAGCCAGCATGTCACTCGTGCAAGTACTGCTTCTCTTGACTAGTAAAACTAATTCTGGTTGCACTTGAAAGGTAAAGAGCTGAAAAAGTTCTTACTAGAAAAATGAGGGGAAAGAATTCTTCCTTGCATAAGGTTTACTCTTTTATTTAAAAGAATTAAAAGCCAAAGCTTTATCTAGATGTTTTCCAGATGCTTATCCACACGTACAAGACAATCTCCTCAGGCTCTGCACAATTGTGCTCCAAAAGCCTTTTCAGCTTTCCAGACCTCAAGATCTTAATTTCTCCACCCCTTGCTGCAGCCCTTCTGGTGTTGTAATCCAGGTTAGGATGAGGGTGGTCAAACGGGCAAGGCTGATGTAAAGAAAGAAGACAGATAACAGAGCAGGGACTCTGCTGGCCATTGTTGCCACTGCCCTCAGGGATATTTGCTATAGGGCAGTGGGGTAGCTGGAAGGACTGACTGCTGCCCAGGCTGGGCAGGAGCAGGGGACAACATGGAGAAGAGAGATTTCAGTCCTCAGTTCCTGGGCACAGTGTGGAATTGCTACAGCCCATGGAGAGGTATTCCATGTTGCATCTTACATGACCACCCAACAGGGTTACTGTTCCTTAATGTATTTCACAATTCCTCTAGGTTCTTTCTTCTACATTGCTACACTGTTTACATTAGTTTGGACCCCATCAACCATGGTTTGGTACTTTTAGGTGGGTATGGGATAAAAACTTGCTCTTCTTTGAAAGACATGTGGGTCACATGACAGAAAATGAATGACTTGAATATTTTTTAATCCTTTTTTCTTTTCTTTTGCATCAGCAATCCTTCCTTCCTTCCTTGATGACTTCCTTGCTGACAATCTGAAAACATTACCCATGTCAGCCAGGTGTGACTGTAAGATATATGTACTTCCATTTTCCTTCTGGGGTGCTCCACCAGATTTAAATTGGGATGTGTGGGGAGGAAGGGAGATGTATTATTTCTCTAGATTTCTATCTGCCTTTTCAGTGTAAGGTTTTAAAATGAGGCTTTGATCTAGGCAACAATAACTCTGCTGAGGATAAGGATGGTGTTTTACTCTCATTTTATACTCATTTGTGGTTTGCTGTTGAGTCCAAGTCTTCCTCCAATTTCTTCAGTCTGGAATTCACAGACTCAGACTTCTGCTGCAGGGAAAACATGGAAATCGTTTTTTTCCTTTGCTGTAAAGTGTTTTCTAATAGTTGCCTCCTTTTCTGACCTCTTTTCTTCTGCTTTAATATCTTTAATAAGTGTTACCATCTGCTTGGGTGCCTGGTATTCCACATTGTGAACAAGGCTAAGAGTTTCCGAGGGGTTGGGACAGTGTTGTTTACTCTTAAGAATAATGAAGATTGTTGTCTTTGCCTGGGGCAGGTGGTCTGGGACTGGAGCACATACAGAAATGCAGAACATGTGCTGGGGTTGAACTATTTACAGTTCTCTTAACAGGAGGTTTGGTTGTTGGGCTTGTGGCACTTAGTATGCAGGGACTCTTTCCTCCTGCCATTCTCTGGCCTCTAACATGCTTAACCTTAGAGACAAAGACACAGCATTGTGGTGCTACTAACTAGTTGAAAAGCACTATCAATTTTAGACATGATAGGTACGTGTCAGAATCAGCATAATTAACTGGAATGACAATCCTGTTAAATGTGTTCATGCCATTGGGCTGGCAATAAAGCATGTGTAAATCCACAATTAAGGCCTGTCTCTCTTCTATGCCTTGGAGACTGGTGACAAACATTAAGAAGGTGTATGGCATCAGGAGCTGAAGGGAGGTATTTATCACAATGAAAACATCAGGTGATGCATTTCCCAGATTGTCTGTCCTTCTTATGCAAATACTGGCTTTGCTGGAAATTTGAGTCTCAGTAATAATTGTACTTCTGATTTGAAAGGTGATATTTCACCCTCTGAATTTTTGGTTTCATTTGCAGGATGGATGAGGATGACTTTGTTTAGCCACCTCGCATGAATGTAGTGAAATAGTTTTCATTTTGTGTTATATATAAGCTGCACTACCTTTCTATTTGGTACATTGCACATCTCACACCCACGGAGAAATTTTCAGAGGTGCTACAAGATGTTTCCCTACGTTGCACGTAGACGCTGCAGCTCCTGCTACGGTGATGGCTGGAAAGCATCAGCACAAGTAAGATAAAGGTGATTTAAAGTGCATCTGTGAGTCAGGCAGTGAACTGACAGCCATCTTTAACCAGCCTGACCCTGGGATGACCCTGAGCTCAGCTGGTTGTGAGATAGTTGGGTCTATTACGGGACAAAGGATCATATGTCTGACAGGATGCAGAGAACACATTATAGGATCACAGCTGAGTAACAGTGCAAGACATAATGTACATTTATTTGATGAACAACACAAGCAAATCTTGCCAAGAAAATTTAATTTCAACTATTTTGTTTATTTCGAGTCAATCTCTTTCTGCTGCCTATTTCAAGAAATTCATATTTGCTAGCTTTCTGTCTTCTAGGGATGAAATGGATGATCATGCTGGTGAGATTTACAAAGCATGCAGAATGCACATTGATAAATTCATACAATAGAGCTGCGCGTTTCAATTGGATTTCCTGCTTCCCATGTGGGCTCAATCTGCATCTATTCAACATTAAATTTTGAACATCTTCGCCCAAAACCACAAATAATTTGGTCAAGTGAGGCTGGAAATATCAGAATGAGCGGAGCAGTGGTTAGAGAGAATGCCATGCTTGAAAGAGCACATGGTCCTGTATGTGAATAGCAGCGCTCATTCTGAAGGGCTCTGGGAGACCAAAGCTGGGTGTGATCTCTCCAGGAGAAAGAGAAAACACAAATGCTTTTCCAGGTTGAACTTCCTGCACATCCAGTCTTAAGGATAACAATCTGGCAAGGAATCTGATCTCTGCTATTTCAACCCAGTAAAAGAAGCTGATGGAGATACTGGATAACCCTGTACATCACAAATGGGATCAGCTCCAAGCCTCTCCTTCACTGAGCTCATCGTGGGCAAGGGAAAGGAATGATTGCTGGGCTGGAGACATGGGAGCTGAGGTTGAGAATGGAAAGGGCATGCCTGAGCCACTTGGCTGCTCAGGCATCAGCCTTTGAACCCTGATGCTGCCACTAGTCACAGCAGGTCTCTGATGTGTTGGAAAGGGAGGATGGGTGTCATATTGTCCCAGAGGCATTGCTCAGCACCGAGGAGGAATGCAGTGCTTCATGATCCCTGCCAAGCCCCTTGGTTGGACCCAGAATGTCTGGCACTGATGAGAAGCACTTTGCAAGAAGGACAACGGTCCTGTTTGCTTCAATGGGCTTCACATCATGTTTTATCTCCTGAAAAAAGCAATCCTAATCCAGAGTGGTTAGTAACACACTGCCATGCTGCCAGTTGTTAGGCTGCTGGTGTAGTGGGCAAAAGGGGTGGAGAAGTGGGGAAGAGAGGCAGCATGTCTGCCAGAGGACAAGTCTCTTGTCCCCCTGCAAGGGAGGCAAGATTACATCTGCCACAGCTCCTGGCAGTGCTGTGCCCTGAACTCTCTGCTTCCCCAGAGCTGCCACGGGGTTGACATCACTGGGCAGGAGGCAAAAGCTTCAATCAGCAGAAGGAAAATTGAGAGTTAACCTCCTGCCTTCCCTGCTGCCCCTGCACGGATGTGGCAGGGTGATGAGAGAGGCAGGATGAAGCACCACTACCAGAGGCAAAGCGAGAGCAGTGCTTTCCTTCAGCCAGCTTTAGGGGGACAGGGGGGGGGTTAATCTTCTTCCCAGGCCCTGTTGTCAGGAGCAGCATGTCCTATTGCTCTGGGCAGGGCTGGATCTGGCTCCCAGGCCTATACAAATAGCTCACTCCATACAGAGCTACTGCGCTGGGTGACCTCTTCTAATGTATTACTGGTTTATATTTGGGCTGATTGCTTCCAAAGGGGAAATGACACAAAGTGAATCAGTGTGACCTCATTAGTGTGGCTCACACTGGTAAATGGATGACCACCATTAGAAAGGCTCTGTTGTGGCAGTGCTTCCATTGTGTTACCTGTGGATAGCATCATCATCTTGCTAGAACCTGCTGCTAAGATTTATGCACTATGCTAACTCGCATGCTACAGCTGCTTTCTATCTTATAAATATTGACTTCTGTGCCAAAAACAACAACTTGGTACAACGGGAATTAATCTTCTGCTTGACTGATGCATCTTTACAGACCAGTTTGTCCTTAGAAAATGGAGCTCAGGAGAGTTTTATGATTTAGAAAAATGCTTTATAAGTTGGTCTAAAATATAGGCTGTGCTAAGCAGAGGCATCATTAAAGTGACATGGGGGCTATATTTTTGCCTTCTGGATTTTCTTAGCGGTGTCATCTGTTCATCATCTCCACTTGTGTGAAAGTCTAAAGAAGCTACTGGAGTCTGAGTCCTGAATCTCTTCTGTATGTTGTGGTTACTTTGATTATTTATCTCTCACACTACACAAAAGGGCTTAAGTCACATTTTTAATTTAAAAAATC
The DNA here is from genome assembly GCA_013396675.1 of Eubucco bourcierii. Classification (NCBI taxonomy): domain Eukaryota; kingdom Metazoa; phylum Chordata; class Aves; order Piciformes; family Ramphastidae; genus Eubucco; species Eubucco bourcierii. The sequence goes on along the minus strand of VWZE01005606.1, from coordinate 177,864 downwards.
TTTAGGTTATCAAAACATTGCAGGTGTGATAGCTTTTGTTCTCAGGCTATAGCATTACAACGCCAAGGGAACAAAGAGCATCCCCCACCTGATACTAGACACTATGATGAAGTCGCAGTATTGCTGGATTCTGGAACTGACAAACATCAGCAGAGTCAGAGTGCTAAAACTTTAAAAGGTAGAACACCAGCTCGTCGTAACCAAGAGCCTTCTTGGAAGACTTGTGCGTAATAATAACAACAACAATATTAATATTAAAAAATGATATTTCACTGTGCAAAGGAACAATTTAACATGTTATATTGGATGATGAATTTACAGTATTTTTGCAATTGCTTTTTATGGAGGTGCAGGTGTTTGGGCCCCCAGTTACAGCTGGGTGGTTTTTTTTGTAAGCCTCTCCACACTATGCATGAGAGTGAAAGAAGTGAGTGCTCCCTGCTGTGGAATTTCTGACTTGGCTATGCTCTTATGCACCATGTAAAAATTAGGGAGGTGGTATAGTACAGGACAATATTGACTCAGATACTATTATAAATATGCTCATGGGCCAGACCTGATTGAACTGCAGCTGAATTTTCGTTAGGTTGGAGACTTCAGTGTTGTGCCTCTAATGATTTTAGTAAAGGTCATTGCAATGCAGCCCTGGAAATGCAGGTTGCTGGTAGGACTTCTACTCCTGGGTTGAAATTCATGCCTCTGGAATGAAGAGAGTCATGGTTGTCCTCACAGTCCTTACCCAGAGAGCTCTTTGGTTTGTGCAATGTCAGGATGATGCCTTTAGGGACACTAGCTCATGTTATCCCCACTGAAGTTCTCCTTAGGTCACTGAAATCTGTGGTAAATTAGCAATAACCACTGTGGGGTGGAATCATGGATAACAGCAGCTGATCTGGCTGAGGCTGTCACTGACAGGAGGTTTGAGAAACCCTAGGCCACGACCCCTGTGAAGAGTGAGTTAATGTGAATGGATCATGTTAGGTATTCCAAATCTCTGGTTAACTTAGCCATGAGGTGTATATAACTCAGGGAAAAAAAAAAAAAAAAAAAAAGAAAGGAAAATATTACTCCCCCACTTGCACAGAACTCAATAAGGCAGATGTTAGGACTGGCTGAGTTGTGTGGAAGTCTCAGATATAGAACTTAAAAACCTTTCTAATGTCTTACCCACAGGGGATGCTTATGACCATGCATTTAAAATTATGGTGCTGAGTGTCCTCAAACAAAAGTTGGTTTTGTCTGTCAGGGGAAACAGCCAGGTAAAGTAAACCAACACTGAATTTTAAGCTTCATCCTTGTATGGGTCCTATTAATGCAAATATTCTCATATGGGAAAAGATCATTTATATTGTAATCAATCCTCTAAAAAAACAACTGAAATGATTAAAATTATTTTTGATCAATAGGAGGCATAATCAGTAGGGATCTCCATCAACAGGACTTTGAAAATGTTAACTGAGAATTCAATTTCCATGGTGATTATAAGCTCTGCAGCTATTTAATTATTTCAGGTGCCATGGTGTGAGTAGATAAAGGTCTGTTCATAGAGTAATGTGCACAATTGAGGCGTTTCAGTGTATAGAATCATAGAATCAGCCAGGTTGGAAGAGACCTCCCAGATCATCCAGTCCAACCTATCACCCAGCCCTAGCCAATCAACAAGACCATACATAGTTCCAAACAGTCTCAGTCATTAGTTTAAAAAAAAAGTAAAACAAACCCCTGCCTATCTGGACTCTGTAAGTGAGCCACAGCAGATACACATCTTTGCTAACTGCCTGAAAAACTCTGCATCTAATTATAAATATGCCGAAGCACAGATGTGATCTCCAGTAAATACATGCTCATGCAGCACATCTAATGGATTCATATTAAGCAAATGAACATATTTTGAACTCTAGGAATGATTAATGACAGTAACATGAGCTGTGGTTTAGATGTGTTCAGTTCCAGACTCAGGATTCTAAGAGAGAAAACTTCACAACTGCTCAGCCTTAATTCTTCCTGCAGGCCTACGAAGCTGAGGAACTTTAGTTCTTTGTTTTAACAGCTTCCACAATCGGGATGCTGATCAGCAGTGCTGCTGTAGTGACTGCTGTTTTTCATTTGCAGAGAGCAAAACCAGACACTGATACCTAAGTATCATTCCTGCTCTGCAGAACTGGGGTCACTGAGCAGAAGCTGCGGCTGAAGACAGCTGTCTTGGTTCCTGTGAAGCCTTAGCTTCTCTACAAAAGCTGCTCATGCTCCCAGAGTAGCTGTGTTCCTCTAGGATGGGTTGCCCTGACATGATGTTATTCCAGGAAAAAAGTGGTTTCATTACATACTGGGTAGAAGAAGGTCTTTGTTCCTGAGAAAAAGTGGAGGTTTTGTAAAAGGATCTTCTGCCTTATCCAACTTTGGTTTTGACATCCCGATCAAACAAGCAGATCAATCAGCAATGCATGGACAAGGGTTTGGGTTTTCATGGTTCTCTTGAGGCATAGTCCACTCGTACTTCAGTGCCTGACAGCACTGGGAAATGGATTTTGGTGTGCTACTCAGCATTGCTGACTTGCTCAGGCTCTGACACCACCTGCACTTGTGATTTTGTTCTTGATGTATAAAGCCAAACAGACGCATTGGTCTGGATCTCTAGGATCAGAGCAAAGCTATGAGCAATCCCCTTGCTGCTTCAATGCCAGCTGAGTCCTCAGGTGGGAAACTGAGCTCTGGTCTGGGCAAGCACGACTGCAAGTGAAAAAGACTTCAGACAGAAGTGGAGTGTTGGGAACACCTCAAATTTACTGAACAGTCCCCTCAGGCTAGGAGTGTCTATCAGAGGGGATAAGGTGACCATTCTGGGTTGGAGGTTCAGCACTGTCATTCAGTCACATTTAGGAGAGGAAGGAGAGTTCTTTCCTTTTCCCATGTCTCTCTCCTCTTTTTCCTTCTCTTGTACTAAGGTGAACCTGAACAAGGCAGTAGCAGAAAGACAGCAAAAAGTGAGTGGAAGGTCTAGGGTTGAGCCTTACTCATGTTGCTCTGAAAAAGTTGAAGTTTGATTTAACTGGAGGCCATGGTAGGAACTCTGTTTCCCTGGATGTCAGGGGAACAATTCTTGGCATGTTTGCTTTTCCCCTCCTCAGTTTCAAATACTTGTGCACTCCTCCCAAGCTTCTCTAGGGTTCAAAGTGCTGGCTACAAAAAAACTGGGGAGGGATTTTTTAGAGTGTCAGGTAGTGATAGGACTGGGGGGAATGAATCCAAACCAGAGGAGGGGAGATTTAGATTAGATAATCGGAAGAAGTTCTTCACCATGAGTGTGGTAAGACCATGAAATGGGTTGCCCAGGGACGTGGTGGAAGCCTCATCCCTGGAGGTCTTTAAAGCCAGGCTGGACGTGGCTCTGAGCAGCCTGATCTAGTGTGAGGTGTCCCTGCCCATGGCAGGGGGGTTGGAGCTGGATGATCCCTGAGGTCCCTCCCAGCCCTGACAGTTCTATGATGTCATCTCATTGATCTCATCTAATAAAAGATATTTTGTTTTCTGTTGAAGTTATGTGGAAAATTCTTTGCTCCAACTTTGAGTCACAGAAAAGCAACTCAATGAATCTTCTTACCAGTTAGAATTTAAGAGTAAGAAAGGAAGCAAGAAAACAAATGAACAAAAATGGCTCAGAGAGAACGGCATCCAACTTTGGTATCTTAATGGTTCCCTGTAGATGGCAATGTCCTAGCCTAGCTGCAGCTCCTCACAATTGAAGAAATGCCAGGGACAGAACTTTTGGGTAAAATCTCAGGTTTGGAAAAGAGTGTTCAGAAAGAGTTTCTAAGCGCCCAATGGGAAAAATATACCTTTGAGAAATATAAACAAAGGAAAAGCCTTTAGCATGACACCCTGGGAGTGGAAAAGATCTGCCTGTTCCATTTGGCTGGAGCACTGCACTGTGGCCAGGCTGCCATGGGGGATTTGGAAGTGTCTTCAGCTGTACCTATCTCAGCATGTTAAGGGCTTGCCAGTCCCATGTTAGTAGCAGCACTTTTGAGGAACATTACAAGCACTGAATTTCACTGACAGGCTTATGCACTCGAAAGCTTCCAAGCAATGCATGTGCTACTGCTATTGCTAACAGTTAAACAGGAAGTCTGTAGCAGATTTCCTGCTGTTGCATTTCATGTTTCTTTTAAAATATATTGAAAACAGCCTTAAAATCAATTCAAATCCTCCAACAAGGTAAAGAGATTGTAGGAATGTATCTTGATTGTCACTATGGATGCACAGGCACAGACGGACCTTCGGGGCTTTGATATTGGGGTAATCACCCCTCTGTGATCCAGTAGTGAGTGGCGAATGACTGCTTAACCAGATAAAAGGATGCCTGAAGACACAGATGTGCTGTTAGCCACAGCATTCCCTTCTATGTTATTGGCTGCAGCAACTCAGTGTGCTTCAAGCTTTTCCATCTGATAGGCCATTTAGACCCGGGCAGATATTGATAGGGACACACAGATTCTATTTGAAATTCAGATATTTCTCTTCCTTAAATCAGCAGGCTGGTTATGGTTTTCTGAGTGTCAAAGTGCTAATCTGTTGGCCTGATTTTGTATGATGACAAATAAAAGCCATAAAATAGCTGCTGCCATGAAGTAATACCAGCAGGGATACATAATGAAAGCAAAGTAATAGTGTTTAAAAAAAATCAAGGCTTATCATGCTGTGTAAGGGCTCTTGTTCCAGCTGCACTCAAATCTGGGTTCTTCTCACTGGTTTTGTTTTAATAATGAGTGTGCAGCTCACACTGGCAAAGAGAGCAAACCCTATTGAGAATAATATGCCTGTTGTTGTCATAATGGATCTCCACTGACACATTTAACAGCTTGAAGGTATACCCTTCAGGCACTCTAACTTACACTAATTAATCTTTATTGCACCATTAGTGATTTGTAACAAAAAATATAAAAATCAGAACCTCTGTAAGAATGCATCATTGCTGTTAATGACTCAGCCTGATGCTAGCAAAGTCAAAGGTAAACTTCCTTTTGAAACAGAGACACCTTAAGAGCTGTGTGCAAACTGTGTGGACAAACTCAGGCAGCTGAAACTCTCTTCTCCATCACTGCAGATTGTAGCTACAGCCTTTCTTATCTGGAGACGACTTAGGGGTTTTCTGTGCTTAGAATTCAGAGGATTACTAAAAGGATTATCTGATCTGTCAATCAAACTGATATCTTGATAGCTTGGAATACTGCTACAAAATGTCTTTGCTCTAATGCTCATTCTGGATGTCATGGTTAACTAACATCTTAATTACATATAATGAATGATATCTCCAACAGCTTGTTACTGCAACACAAGTATCAGTAGTCACATAGAAGCAGAGTCCATAGCTGGGTGTCACTTAGAGCTCCAGGGTCTCACTGAAGGACTACTACAACAAAGAATTCAGTAAACCTTACCCATACTGAGTTAGATGAATTTGATTGTGGTCTGCTTTGGAAGTTAAACACCCTCCAGCCTGTCCAGGGAACTAGTATGAGCATATGGAAAGTTGAGGTACAGCAAACACAAGCCTCAGCACGGCCAAACACCTGGGCACAGGAACTGGATAGCTGATGCTGGAATAATCCACTCCTATCCCCTGCTACCATTACACTGGTGTTTATAGTAGAGAGGACCCAGAGTGCAGACACCTGAAAGTAACTTTGCTCAGTGAGTAGTCACCTGTATTCAGGTGTCTAGAAGGACCAGGAGGTTTTTCAATGCCCTATTGGCCTCTAGGCTAAGAGATCAATGCATTGGCAAGTTGATCTGTCTTCTTTACCTCACCCTCTCTGCTTTTGTAGATCAAGTTTTGTTCTCATCCTTCCATCTGCCTGTTTATTTTACACTAGAGACATTTTGATGAGGAAGAAGGTGAAGGACTCCTAGCTGCATGCCACCTGAGCACTTGTGATGTGCAATAAATGGCATTTTGCACTGACAGCTAGGTAAGATTGCTTGGAGATATGGGCTGGGGCAAAGGGGTGGGGATGTGGGATTGGGCAGCTAACAAGGTAATAATGCCATGCACCTGAGAAAGGATTAACAGCTGCTCTTCAAAACACAGCTAAAAAAAAAAAAAAAAAATCACCTGAAAAGCAGGAACACTTTTAGCACAGAACTTCTTAATTTACCTGCCTTAGATTTCTCCTTGGGCACAGCTGCTGAAAGACCTAATATGATTGAAAGATGAAATCCTATCCTGGTAGCAGCTGCTAGGGCTGACTGTTCTCCATCACAGCCCCAAGTGGAATTGCAGCAGGAGAGTGACAGTGGACTGTCACTGCCCCCTCGTAGCTCTGCAGAGGAAGGGAATGTTGCTAACCTAGCCCCAACTGAAAACTGGGCATTGCTGAAGGAAGATGGTGTCATGGAAAATTTTGTCTACCAGCTTTTGTCCTTGCAGAAGGCCAGAGAAGAGTTTCAAAGGTTTGCTCTAACATGGCTGAATGCTCTTTCTCACAATGATGCAAACTCTGTGTTGTGCAGTGCACCCTCATCTAAAATGTAGATAACTAAAAATCAATGCCATTAATTCTCTGAGTACCAAGAACACACACACCAGTTACGGTGGTTAACACATGTGATACATTCTGGTGATGTGCAGATGAACACAAAGCAGATAAGTGTTGAATATGCTTTCTGTGTCTTTCTGCTGCAGCTGAATACAGACAGTACACAAAAGGACCAGATTCTTAAATGGTGTAAGCTGAAACAGTGCCCTAAACTCATACCTGGACTAGCAGATGGGACATAAACAATTTATTTCGTGAAGATCTGGGAAAAGACCACGAAAGATGAGCAAACACGAACTTCCTTAACTCTGTTTTCTTACCATGATCAGGCTCTATTCATAGCCCTTTCCCATGGAAGTTCTTGTGCTTCTGTCTCTAGAGGTGGTATCTATATGAAGTGCATTTAAGTATTTCCTTAAGAATTGCTGACATGCTCATTCTATTGGGAAATGGAAATGATCAGCTACAACAAAGCTGCAAGGACTAACAGGAGAATAGTCACAGCCAGGCAATGAAAAAGTTGGTGGGAGAGTAACTGAACAAGATTTGGAATGAAATATGTCAAAACAAGCCAAATTATTCACAGTTAGCATTAAATTAAATGTTTGGTGCACTGTTACAGGCTACCTTAATGTGTCTCTAATTGAACTTTTGCCAGCTGTTCCTAGTATGTGTAACAGGTCCTTTGTAGCTGAGACAGAAAGCAATGATCTACAATTACTAACTGTGCCTTGTAGCAGTTATGTCTTGAATGTGGGGAGGAACAGAGGACAGAACTGCAAAGTTTGTTTTTCCTCATCAATGCATTCCTGGCACAGGACAGTGACCGGTGAAAGCTGCACGATCCTTGGGGTGAAGCAGGACACCTTTCTTTACCATTTGCACCACCTGGTAGACCTTTTCCTGTCATAGGATCGTTGACTTCCACATGTCAAAAGACACTACTGAACTGGAGAGGCAATAGTCTCCCATGACTCTTGCTCTGGACTTAATCTCATCAGATGCACACAGTGACCTTGCAGGGTCATTCTCCAAAGCGCCGAGCACGCTGTGTGTTGTCCCCACTGCGAAGAAACTGCACTCTGCTTTGGCAATAAAATGGCAGGGATCAGCCATTGAACGGCATGTAGCAAGCAGCTTTCAGCTTGCCCTGCTGTGAGGCAAGTCCATGCCTCTTGGTCTTAATCAGGATTTTATTTAAATAAGTTTCATTGTGGCACAAGAAACAAAACTGGCAACTGGTTCTCTCGCAATGAGCCACGCTGTCTGCAGGGCCAGCTTAGAGCTTCTGTGGGGTTGGCAGGATTGAATTCCCAGGGTTGGAGGATTGGTTTTGTCCTGCTGTTGGATGGGGAAGGACAAAGGAAGGGCTGGAACGGAAGCGGGTCCTGGGGAGCCATGCTTGCTGCTCCCGTGCCGTTGGGATGGGACATCTGCCACATTCCCTTACTCGACTTTCCAGGGCTCTGCTGGTAGGTAACACAAAAGCTATTTTGCCATTTCTACCAGTCATCTGCTGGAGGTGACTGCTGAGTTTGCCAGCAGCAGTGCCAGTTGTGGTTATTAGTGTGTCATGTTGAACATGATGTGAAAGGCAGGGTCAATACTGGGACCACTGTGAGCTGCGGTGGGAAGCATTAGATTGGCAGTGTGCCTTTAAAACTGCTACCTCCCCCAGCAAAAGGCTCTTGTTGTTTACTGCTCCATGTAGGCCTTATTTCTGCCTCCTGTAGCACGGCTGTGGAATGTGGATCATGCCTCTGAACGTAAAGATCAGGATCAATTCTCCAACAGAGTTTGACTTAGGCTGGGCTGGGTGAGGGGGGAGAGGAAACCTTTTGTTTGTGGCTGCAGTTTATAGTTATTGAGAGATGCCAACCCTGTATCTCTCCTGCATTCTCCCTGACAATCTGCATTCCTGCTGCATGGATGCCAGTCTTTACCTTCTGTACCTCTGCTTTCCTGTAGATGAAGGGAGAGCTCTTCTTGGAGGGAACTCTCCATTACTCACTATAAATGGTGTGGCCTGAAGGAAAAACAGGATTTGGATTGAAGGAGTTCCCTAATTTACCCAAACTCTATGTGGGATTGTGTGATCTTTCGTTGGCTCCAACTCTTGCAGCTTGCTGTTTTCAGGTGTCAGGAACAAAAATCCATCCCAGTCTTAAATTGATGGCAGGGACTTTGCCAGGATAGAACTGCATTGTCTTAGCAAACCAGACGGCCTAAGCCTGACTCTAACGTCAAGTTCTTAACTGAAATACAGACACTGCAGTAACTGTGGGGCCGTGCTGCTGTTAGCAGACAGGTAACGTCACTTCCTCGGGCCTAACGGCCTGCGGGCACAGCTGCACCCGTCAGATGGCTTCTGTCGCACCTTCTGTCGGAGACATTTTGAGTGCTTTGAATTAATCTCTGGACTGGAGATTTAGTGCAAGAAAGATGATTGAGGTCAGTCTTCAGATGGGTCCTTCCTAAAAAGTCTGGTATTGCTCACAGTCAGCACGGGCGAGATGCAGGCTGCCTACCCTTAGGTGAGCGGGTGCTGAGCCTTAGGAGCCAACTGGGAGGCAAAATGCTTTTGGGAGCACTCTCTGTGGGGTTGCTGCTGCTGCTCTGGGAATAGTCAGCTGAGGACCACTTTTTCCTCCAGGAACACTTCTCCAGTTTGTAAGGTATCTTAGGCTGAATATTTGAAGCACTTTGTTACAGCTTTAAATACTTAGGTTGAAACAGTAATTGTAGTTAATCACTAGAGGGAATAATGAAATACTTCTGGATATCAGATGACCTTTGCACAGTAGTACCTGTCCTGTCATGTTTTATTGTCTAGTGACATGATGAAAGTTTGAAGGTAATTGAATGGCAGGCATTCACAGGCACAGGAGGTGATTAAAGGAGCAAATAGCCTAACAAGCATGGTCAGGTACTGCATGCATCTCAGCTGTACATTTTGCTGAAGGCCAACGATTTATGCTACACCCAGTGGCTACCGATTCTCTTCAGGCCAGGTACATGCAATAAAAGTGGAATGTTAACTGAGGCCGACTGCAAGGACTTAAAGGGACTAGCAAAACCTTACTCTAAACTGTTTCACTCATGAATTCTAATTTAAACCATGGTTGTTGAAGTGCTTATGGAAAGGAATTAATGGAAGAGACAACATGTTTTGATACATACTGGACATCCAGATTTCAAAATGAAATCCAGAGCTCATTTTTTTTCCCTATGGGTGAGCTGACATAGCAAATGTTTTAAAGTAATGCCTGTGGTATAGGAGATAGGCACTGTACTCTGTGGCAGAATGCCAGCTGTGGCATTATTGACAAGTCTGATATAAAATTCAGCTTCTCCAACGCCACTCTCGGTAAACAATGAACAGCAGGTTAAGGCTCTAGGATCTGTGACTGCAGATGTATGGCCCACAAACAGCTTCCCAGCTACGCAGTTAATGGGAAAAGGCCAAGGTTATGCTTAAAAGTGCAAGCTTGCCAGTACTTTTTCTGCAGCAGGTAGCTGTCTTGCTACTTACAGGAGTGTTGACTCACTAAATACTGTTCTAATTCTTTCTGCCCCTCCAGCTTTACAGCTGAAGAAGACATCCTTGAAACTTCAGAATGGCTCAAAAAGTGGCTCCCAAAGAAACTGTTTAAATGTCAGCTGTCTAGGCTTGGTTTCCCAAAGGTATTTAAAGTCTGACCCTCCAGTGGCTAATTTCCCACCAAGGGCAGAGGGAAGTCAAGTACCCGTACAGGATTTAGGTTTTCAGATATCATTGTGAATTTGACCCCTAGAATCAGTAAAGCCTCCTGTTGAGTGGCATAAAATGTTTCCTGCTCTCCAGAGACTAAGCATCTTGGCTAACTACACTAATCCCCATCTGTCACTAAAAAAAAAGACATAGTGGCTGGAAAGCAAGAGTCTCAGTGCAGCACCAACTTGCTGGACCGTCAAGACAAGCTGTGCTTGGAGGTCTGCCACATCTTCTGTTTTCTCATGGAGTGGACGTTGACAGCAGTTGAGATTCTCATATTGCCCAGACTCTCCTGACATGAGAACTGTACAGTGATTACAGACAAAGGGTGTGGGCTACATCTGTTTCAGGGTTGCTCCACTCTTTCTGCCAATAAGCTGAACTGCCTTGGGCCAGTTCATTGTTTGTGGCTCTCCTACCTTTTCTCACACTTGCTCATGAGGCCATGCACCAAAATGATCTTTGTTCTGCATGGAGTTTCGCTGCTGACTGTGTCCTTAGCAGCTCATGTCACCAGCTGGATCAGCTGGAGAGCAGGCTAGGAGTGACAAATATGGCTGTGGTGAGGTTTAAATGGGATTAAATGCACCAAAGGCTTAGGAGGTTTCAGCTTTGCAGTTCTAAATATCACACACCTTGTAAAGGAAGAATGATTCATCTTTAAGGAGATTTCCTGTGTGAGGAACTGGAGATACCCTGTCCTGTGGGAAAGTTATGTCATGCTTTGACAATTTTTGCCTTGAGTTTTAGGCCCTATTGGGCACGGAAGGTTTGTATCTTCACTCAGATGCCAGAGACTTCTTGTGCTTCTTGATTTTAAAATTAAAATCAGTAGAGAGGGATCAGAACACAACACCCTCACTCTCATTGAACAAGGGCATAGATCAGAAAATAGAACAATGAGTGGGTGATGTTTAGGAAAAAATGAGATCACAAATGGTAGGGGAAAGGAAAAGTAACTTATGTAGGCTAGTGGTAAGCATCTTGGCTCATCCTGAAGTGAAACACTTTTTCTTTTGGGACATTTTTTTTTTTAAAAAAAAAAAACTTCCAGGAAAGACAAAGATTGAGCTTGTGGCACAGGACTGCAGAGGAGAAGTGAGCCTGAGAAGGAGGAGGAGGCTGAGCTGCTTGGATCTTTACTTCTCAGAAATGGCTACCTTGGTGTTCCAGTCAGGTTTTGTTCTGGCATAAGCTTCTTTCTGCCTTCTCTTGTTTTGGGGTAGGAGCTCCTGGAGCCAGCGGGAAGCAGGTACATGCCTCTTGTGGCCTCAGCTTCTCCGAGTGCAATGTCCTTGTGGCCTGTTTCTCACCTAGCCTTATATCTGGGATGAAAGAAATGAACCTTGCAAGTGAGCTCCCCTGTCCTTCTAACTCTCACTTTATTCCCAGACCTCACAGTCAGGCTGCACTCTGGAATAGTCTGCAGCCATCTCTGGTCTTATACCAGGGCCAGGGTAACTCAGTTGAGGCTTTTAGGAACTCATTAGGTCTCAGCTTATTTCAGCCTCGTTGTCTTCTGTATGGGATTAGAGTGCCTCTGCTGTCAAAACTACTAACAGACCCCTGAGGCAGAAAATGTTTCTTCTGTAATGATATGTACTGTGCTACCTCACATCTGGAGTGCTGCAGGGCCACTCTTTTGGCTACCTCTCGCTTTGCTGGGGAGAGAGATGGAAAAATGACTCTTTCCTGGTACACCTTTAACATACTTTGGCTCAGTTTACATTAAATACCCAGGAGTGAGGACAGAATGACAGCTACTGTACTGTGTGAGCTGCCCAAAGCTAGGCTCTGTTAATACAGAAGTTAGACAGTGTGACAGATAGATGGAAGATAAGCAAAAGGCTATTATCCCAAGGTAAAGTTATTTCAACATACTGCCAATAATCCCTACATATAATTTGGATGAGAGGTGGGAGAGGCATGACTTCAGCTGAGATCCTTTGACTGCCATCTACACCTCCTGACACTTTATCAAAGGAGGGGGTAGGGTGTAAGAAAGATCAGTCTTTGTGTTCTGGGCAGAGGTCCAATAAGAAACTCCAGCAGAAGATTAAAGTCTTTAACATGAAAGAGAGATGCAGTGCAATGTGTAATATCTGGTAGTTCTAAAAATAAGCCTGTTTGTCAAGTCTGCAACAATCAGGCTGATTGCTAGCCTTGACAGGATGACATACAGCTCACAACCTGGCACGGAGGAAATGCTATTTAAACCTCTTCAGAGCAAAGCTGGCCTTTGCATTAGTGGAGAGGGACTGCACAATGCTCCTGACCTGCCAGGACTGGTGTCTTTCCCAACCTGTGACACTCCAGTTCCTTAGGAGAAGCTGGAAATACAGTTTCTGAGGAGCATTCCACAAGTGATACCCCTGCCTGATATTGAATGTCTGACCAGGTCCTTCTAATAGCCTTGTCACAGAGGAGGAGTCCCTGGCACCTCTGCCATAGTGTTGCATGTCGTGGATGAGTTGTTCAAGCTGCCATCAGGACAAGGGGAAAGATAAGCCCAAGGAGGTGATGACCTCGGTAAGCAGTGGCAGAGCTGGGGCTAGGACCTGTCTCCACCCCAAACCACTGGCAATAGATAACTGACCAGAGAATGAGTTGTATGCAGTGAGTGAGTGCTGGAGCTGATTGATTTCACAGTGAACATCCTTTTCAATGCCAAGTCCTTCTCTGGGAGTAGAAAAGGACTACACCAGATCCTGTGATCTTCTGGGTTTTGAGGGAGGAAGAAAACAGTGGAAAAGCTGTGTCACCACCTGTAGTCATAACAGAAGCTAAGATAGGGTTCACATATGGAATTGCTCTCCTTCTTCTTGAGAGAGCACTCCTCCTGCTGCTTGAAACACAAGTGCAGGATAGGGGAGAACCTATCAGTCCATGGCCAGAAAGCTGCCTGGTACTTATGTCAAGAAATCTGAGGAAATCAGACTGCTGCTGTGTGAAGAGTGAGGAAATCAGTCTGCTTCCTGGGAGAAAAAGTGGTTTGCATAAGACTGAGCCAAGACGCTTACCGCTGGCTGTGAGATGTTTCTCCATGCTGTCAGCTCAGGGGCTGACACAGCTCCAAGGGCAACATCAGTGCACAGGCAGCCCTTTCACAGGGACTGGGCTCCAGTCAAATCTACCCTGAGACCAAGAGCACGCTATGCGTTGTACTAGAGAAACCCCTGGACTGTAGGCACTTGTTCCTTCTGAGGAGGATTGCTGAGCCCATCTGCTTCTGGAAAGTTTCCAAAACTCACCTCAGGTTCCATCTCTTCCTGACTGGGATGAAACAGAGCAGTCAAGACTTGCTGTGGGCCTGAGACCTTTGATGAAGTCTCTTGACATGAAACTCTCTGATCTTCCTGGCCAACCTTTCTCTGTGAGCTTCACATTTGCAGACTACTACTTTCATTTCCAGGTGTCCTTCTGGTCTCCTTTGATGCATAGGATAATTATTATTTTTCTTGCTTATTTTTTTTCTACCCAGGAAGACAAACACTAAAATCTGAATGTGAGCACAATGCTAACCTTGCTGAACTCTGTTATGGGCAAAAGAACAGCCACAAGAATTACACAGCTAATGTTCTCCACCACCTCATTAAAACCCAGGACAGCTGAAGGCAGTGGCTCACCTGACCAGAGCTGCAGGCATTTGCAACCCTTCACATGAATAAATTCCAGTGCAGTTTAGTCAAACATTGCACCTCCACCCACTCCCCAGGACACCTCTGGGGGCTGGGAGCCTGTGGAAAGAAAACATCAGGAAACAGAACTATTTCTGGTTCTGGCAGGCCTCCTCTCTTTAGAAATACTTTGAACCCTGCAGGCTTTTTTTTTCTTTTAAATGCAGAACTGATGACTTCATAGTTTCTTCCTGGGGCTAAGTAGTGCTGGTTCGTACCCGTTACTGCACATCACCTTCTAGAGTAAATAACTCCTCCTGCTCTGTTCCTGTGAAAATAAAATACAATGTCCTGGCTCCTATCATCTGAGGCAGGTACTACATTTATGGAAATTTACTGTGTTTGAAAAAGTAGAAATCTGTTAGGGAAACAGAGCCAGAGGGAGCTGACTTACAGTCTTACAGCTTGTCCCTAGGGCTGGATGGAGGAGGAACACTCAGTTTCACTTACTAAAGGTTGGACCAGGGTTTGTTCAAGTGCTTCTTAACTGTTCCTATGCCAGTCCACAGGGCTGTTGTCTGTGCTGCATCTCTGAGGGAACACCAGGGAACCATGCTGTCCTTCCTATAGAGAGAGGCCTTGGATATGCTGGGGCCATTAAGCAGTCTGAAATAGTTTGGAAAGTTCAGATAATGAGAAATGAGCTTGTGGTAGAAATTTGCATGAGGGCTGGGAAAGTGTTCTCATATACAATCATGTCCAAACTGTCTCTGGTTTCTGGGAAAGTCTTGTCCAATTTATCTTTGTGAGGCAAGAAATTAGTTAAATAGCTGTAATTTATGTGCTCACTCATCCATAAGTGTGAATTGCAATTCCTTGCCTCTGTGACCCTAAAGAGATATATCTGGGGTTAATGAATCTAATTCAGATGGAGTTTTACCCACAGACTCTGCTGGCGACGTCAGCACTTCTTGCATGACAGGGTAAGGGTTCAGTAGCCTGGGAGAGCAAATCCAAACCTCTACCTAGGAACAGATCCAACACCACTCTAGCCATGCTCCAGCAACCCACTTCTGATCATCCAACAACCTGAGCACTGCTGCCTGAATTTCCCATCAGTGATGTATTTTTGAGATCTCAGCTGTTCCCTGGCTCACCAATGGGCTGGCTTGCAGAGCCTTCAGAAGGGAAAGAGCAATCCTGCTCTCTGCCACTTTCAGCACTGATGTGTGCTGTGTAGGAGGCAGCAAAGCATATCCACAAAACAGCTAAGCTTGGGAGAACAGCCAAACTGTCTGTGAGTGGTGTTCCCACTTTCAGTTAAGCACAGGCACTAATGTTTCCTGAATGTCTTATATATGGTATTTAAAACTGCCTAGTGCTATAAAAGCTCAGTAAAACTTGGCCTCCCTACAGTTGGCATGAGCATTACAACTGATTTCAGCAGAGCTAGAGTTTTACTTTGGACATGCAGACTCACAGATCAGCTATAAAAGCTCACCCATCCAACCTTTGTCCAAAATATTTTTGCAGTCAGGTTTATGATGTAAGACAGAAGATCACACTGCCAGCTTAAGCTGAGTCGGACTCCCAGAGCCCTTTCATCACATTCGAGGCATGATATTGGGGAATAGGATGACAGCCTGCACCATCTCACTCTTCAGTAGCACATAATAGAGCAAGTGCCACCTGTTACAAGAGCTGTCAGCACTCTCTTTGGTGGGTGATTGAACAATGAAAAACACTTGTCTGATCCAGTCAGGATTTATGATGATGTGCTCCTGAGAACACTTTGGATTTCAAGGGCAAGAAGATGTACAAACAGGAGTGTACCTACCCACCTTGCCACTAAGATGGTTCACTTCTTTACCCTTCCTCTTGCATTTTGCATATTATGCTTTCAAATATCTTTTTCATGTTTACTTGTGAAGTTGCTTCCTCTGTAACATTTTCCTTGGCTGACTCTTTCACAGACCCCATGACTGAGTTACTCCAAACCTACATGAAGCAAAATCTGCCCAAAACTCATCAGGATGAAGTTAGGTTTATAATCCCCCCCCCGCTTCTTCCTCTCCTTCCCTATTGTTTAAGGTTAAAAAAATCAGTCTGTGGGGAGGTAATTTAATTTATTTCTGCAGAAGTTCCTGGGAAGATCACCCTCACACCTTGAGTGCTGTGTCCAGTTCTGGGCCACTCAATTTAAGAGAGATATTGAGGTGGTGGAAGGTGCCCAGAGAAGGTCACCAAGGCTGGTGAGGGGCCTGGAGCACAGCCCTGTGAGGAGAGGCTGAGGGAGCTGGGGGAGTGCAGTCTGCAGAAGAGGAGGCTCAGGGCAGAGCTCATTGCTCTCTGCAGCTACCTGAAGGGAGGTTGTAGTCAGCTGGGGTTGGGCTTTGCTGCGAGGAACCCAGCAACAGAACAAGGGGACACAGCCTCAAGCTGTGCCAGGGCAGGTCTAGGCTGGATGTTAGGAGGAAGTTCTTGCCAGAGAGAGTGATTGGCATTGGAATGGGCTGCCCAGGGAGGTGTTGGAGTTGCCTTCCCCAGAGGTGTTCAAGACAAGCCTGGATGGGGCACTCAGTGCCATGGTCTGGTTGATTGGCTAGGGCTGGGTGCTAGGTTGGGCTGGGCAAGCTTGGAGCTCTCTTCCAGCCTGCTTGGTTCCCTGATTCTCTGCTTAATCAGCCCTGCTGGCCTTCGCTAGAAGGATGCACATGGCTGCCTTCCATCTTTCCACACTCCCTTATATTAAGGACAGTATTTTTTCTCTCTCACTTGCACATAAATTTTGCAAGTTCCCTGAAGAGTTTGGGTGAATTGTGCCAGATGAACCTTGTTTGTTAGGAAACTTAGCACACTTACCATGTAGCACTTGTTTTGTTAGGACAACATTTCCCATATGTACAATCAATCCACTGTAGTCACACAGAGCCTGAGGACTGAATCCATGAATCTGTGACTTATTTAACTTTTTTTTACTTAAAGTTTGCTTCTCTTTGTTTAAATTAGCATTCAAGGCAAAACGAAGTGGAAATGCTGGCATTTGACCAGATTCTGGCAAGCAGCTCACAGAGTTGCAAAGTTCTTCAAAGAGAGCACTGCAGAGATGCATTTCTGCCTCCTCACTGCCATGCTTGGAGACATGAGAAAGATTAAAATGAAGATGCCGAGATACTACTGCATAAGCCATGACCATGCAAGACTTGGACAGCTCTTAGGACTATCCAGGACCATGCAGGTGTCCTTAGATGTCCCTGTAACTGCAGGAGTTGAGTTCTTCTTGCAGGGTTAAAATTCGAAGGTCCAGAGCTTGTAAAAAGCTCAGGAAGAACAGGTGGAGTTGGTCATGTGCCGGAGTGCTGCAGGTTCCCCTCCATGTGCCTGTCCCTCTCAGCAGGCTTAGCAGCTGCACCTGCACTGCCATCCTTGCTGAGCCCCAGCTGCCTCTATTCATTGTCATTAGCCACATCAGAGCCTCCTCCAGCTTGGAGCCAGCATCTTCAGGGTAATGATGCAGAGTGGAGAAGGTGCTGGGGGTGGCCTGCACTTAGCAGAGGGAGCTGATGGAGCATTCATGTTGTGTAAGATCCCATTGCTAGCTCTTAGATATCTAGAATCATAGAATCACAGGAAAGCTAAGGTTGAAAGGGACTACAAGCAGGCTCCACTCCAACCTGCTCACAGCAAGGTCAGTTATAAGAGCAGATTAGGTGGCTCAGGGCTTTATCCAGCTGGGTCTTGGGAACCTCTCTGGGTGGTGGTAGCACAGCCTTCCTGGGCAGTGCCTTCCAGTACTGAACTGTGCCCACTGGGAAAGAGCATTTTCCTAAGGTCCATTCTGAACCTCTTGCTTCAAGTCATTGCTCCTCATTCTGCTGCCATGAACCTCTGTGAAGATTTCACCTTCACGTTGTCAATAGCTCCCTTGCAGGTACTGATGGGCTGAGAGGCTGCTTAGTCACTTCTTTCCCATGCTGAACAAGCCAAATTCTCACCGGCCAAGTCTTCCAGCCCTGACCACCTCAGTGGTCCTCTGCTTAGCTGGCTTCAGCTTGCCAATGTCTTTCTTGTATGAGGTGGAGCAGTATGGAACTTCATGTGTCTGGGATGAAGACAGAAAAACGTTATCTAGGATAGCACTTAGCTGCATTGGGTTTTATTTTGTGCCTAATCCAGGGAGGGTAAAATTTTGCTTCACTTTCAGCTTTGAGAAAATGACACCAAGAAAACCTGAACACAGGCTCCAAACTCAAGAAGTATAAATGCATTTAAAAAACAACCAGCAAACAATCATGGTGAAAAGACCATCAAGAACAATTCCACAAAAAAGGATGCAGGTTCATAGGCTGCCATTACATTATGGATTACTGAGTGCTGAGAGGATTCACTGAACAAAAGCATATTTGTCCTGTTCTGATAATGTTCTCCAGTTATCATGTGCTGAGTGACAATGAACTGAGCAGTGTGGATCCTTGGGCTGGCAGAGTTTTGTCACCCTGATGTTTTTTTACTTCCTCAGAACTAACAACACGCTCCCCACCACCAGCCCCACAGTTCTCCTGTATAGAGACTGATGTACTTCTGTTATTTCCAACTGAAGGCATGCTTAACTTTCTTTACATATATCTTGTGAAACACGAACTGTGTGGTGCAAAAATGCTACTGTGCTTAATCTGTGCACAAACATGCATTTGAGACACACCAACTGACATCAGTTACTGAGAAAAATACCTTTAAAACCTCTAAGTTGGTTTTGCACAAGAAATCTCATGCCATAGATGCACATTTTGTTTTCAGCCACACACTTCAGACATTTTTTCCTCCCTGTGAGGAAAACTGAGCTACCACTGCTGAGTGGTGAAGAGGATTTAGCAGGCACAGTTAGGAAAGAACCCCCTGGAAATCCCATCAGTGTGTCAAGACTGATGTTATTGATGTATATGGGGAGACTTCTCATTCCAACCCCTGCTGCTTCTATAGAAACCCAGAGGATTGTTAACATGGTTAGAGAGAGTTCATGAACTCTGCTCTGTATGAATGCAAAGTATCTGGAACATTGATATGGAAGTGGAGACTCTTTTGCCTTTGTTTCTATTCATGTTCCTTTACATAATATTTTAATGATTGAGAACCAGCTTCAGCTCTCTGATATGCCTGCTGGCTCCTCTGAAGTTCCCCAATTGTTACCAAAAGCAGAATGTAATCCCACGTTTTGTACAAATGAAGTGACAAAACCTCCAGCTCTTCCAACTTCAGAGAACTTTTAAATGAAACCATCCCCTCTGGCTCCTGCCCTCTATTGTTGGTTCTACTAAAAAGAGAAAAGGAAGCTGAAAAGACAGCAGGATCCTGTGAACCTGGTGTCTGCGCTGCTTCTAAAGCATAGGGTAAGTTCCTTCCAGGGCTTTCTTACCAGTTATACACCTTCCATATAAGTGAAGGACCTGATCCTTTCCAGCATCCTTGGGGATAGGTGGCAAAGGGGAAGCTTTTCTTTCATGAGCAGCCAGAAGTTCAAGTGCAGGAGCTGAACCCTGCCACCAGGAAATGCTCACTGGATGCTCATTGAGTCCTTTTGCAGCGTTCCTAGTATAAACCATTTCCCACTTGCATGGTGTGAGCCGCTGAATCACCTGTGAGACACAACATACAACAGGCAATTACAACAGTCCTTTCCTAAGGTACCACACCTAAGCCTCACTTGAGAAAAAACAACTTTTTTTCTGGACTAGGTTCTGATCCTTCCCAACTGTCAGCCTGTCAGCAGCCTTCTCCGCTACCTTCTCTCCGTCTCTGGAGAGCTCAATCAGAACTTGTTAGACTAAGTCCTGTTCTTCACCTGTAAAGTGCTCTCACTTCATGAGTCAGGCATCAGGTAGTAGCTAGGAGCTGCCAGAAGGGAGGAACATCTACACTGTAACCTCTACAAACTACGTAATTCCAAGGAACTGCAGAAATTCCCTCTTCCTCATATCTACCTACATATCTATCTATCTATCTATCTATCTATCTACCTATCTATCTATCTATCTATCTATCTATCTATCTATAAATATAGCTTTCTCTTTTTGGCAGCTTGGACTTCTTTATATCCAGTGGTCCAAATTCTAAGGAATATAGAATTGATTTACCTTGCATACAAAAGGTCATCTTGCACTGCGTTCTGAATTTCAATTTCTCTGTGCTCTGAAGTTATAGGATGAGTTATGAAATGTACAATAGCTGCTAAATAATTTTAGTCACCTTATGGTTATAACTAATGAAATGTTTACAGGTAGCACATCAGGAAGAAAACTGCTAGATACAGCTTTAGGTTGGTAAGATGACTTTGGGAGAGCAAATAATGCTGCAGCAGCAACCTAGATTTTGCCAGCAGTTTGTTCAGAATAATAGCTGGGGTAGGCAGTTAATTTTCACAGCTATCACACAGAGTAACTTCCAAAGGATGGTGACATGGAGACAAGAACTATCCTTGACTGTTTGCTCTTTTTCTGCTGCCTTGCTTCATGTGTTTTTGCTATGTGGAGGTTTAAAAAAAGGTTCTAGCTGGAGACTTGTAAGGCAATGCAGTGACTGCAGACATGGTGGTTGAAGAACATGTTTGTTCATGTAATCTGATGTCTCATTTTCTCTGTAGCAAAAGAAAAAAAAATACTGAGAGCTGCTTGTGGACACAGCAATTCATTCAAACCAAATGCAAAACCAAGCAGCAGCCTACTGCCAGTGCCACCAGCAAAGGCACAAGCAAACAGTTCCTATCTTGGAGCTGAAGTCCAGCTCGACACTCCACCTCTGCGTCGAGAGAGGGTGTGGCAGGTGGATGCTGAGTAGTACTGTGATTTCTGGTCAGCTCTAAGCAACAGGCCACAGCATTTCCATGTTTTTGTTCTGATTTCAGGAGACATTTATCCAGTGACACACTCTCTCACATTGTAAACTCACCTGTCTTCAGCAGAAGTAAACCACATTTCAAACAGTTGCATTTTCCCACTAGACATGTTGCTCTGCTCACACTGCCAATGATCCAGTCATTTTTTTTCCCAGAGTGTTGCATGATATTGTGCTTCTGGGTCCTGCTGTAACAACTGAAGTCAGGAATTTGCTTCTCAAAATGCTTCATTGCTGATACCTGCATTGACATGGAGAAGATGGCTGAGGGCAATGTGTATCGAAGGCACAGCAGCCTGCTGAGATTGGTCATAGTCATTCTTGAAATGCTTTATATAATCTCCAGTTTTTCACTATTTTGTCAAGTAAGGACATGCTTGGTTGGAAGGTGTTATAATTTCAGGAGCTCAGGTCTGAACCTAGATTGGTTTTATACATCTTTCAGACATGAGAGAGCACATCCAGGCTCCTGGAGTTGCTCCTTGCATTCAGGTTGTCTTGGCAAGGTAAGCAGAGAAGGTATCATAATGATCTCAACACTTGGCTGCAGGCCGTGTGTGATTTCTGTTCTAAACAGTGTCAGCCCACCTGCATGTGAGTCCCTGCCTGAGTCTGCAGCAAAGTCCAAACTTGGCTCACTTGTTGTCTAAAAAGGGTGTAGCAGTCCCCAAGAAAGAAGCTAATTCTTCTTCTGGGTACCCACCTCACAGGGCATCCAGAAACCCTGATTGCAGAAGGCTACCGGTTCAGAGAGACACTAAAAAGCAAACCTTGCCCTCTGCTCTTTCTGTGTTCTAAGGTGAAAGGATGACTGAGCTCAATGACTTGTGACTGATCATTGTTTCCAACTGTTATGACTAATTTTAAGCATGTGAGACCTCCATCTGCATGACTTTAATATCCCTGACTGTGCTGTACTTCTGGGGATAGGAGCCAAAAGAACAGCCCCTTGAAGCAGTACAGTTGGTTCCTATGCACTCTCTTCACACTTTAGGAATCATCTTGCATTTGCTCATCCAGCTGGATTATTAATGACCATTTCTGCTGCAGATTCACACACCAGAACAGATTCCAGGTTGTTCACCAATTGCTCATTGTAGAGCAGCTCTCAAGTGCAGCAATGTGTGTTCACTCATGTGTGCTCTTGCTACTTGGACCGGACTCATCCCTTCAACACATGTGAGGCTCTACCTTCCAGGTAACTTTACCAGCTTCCAGTCATGCAGTGGTCAGAAAGCAAAGGGCTAAACCCCCTCACCTTTAGCTGTTTTATCACTGAACTTCCGATTATTAGCTCACAAAATTAAACTGCATAGAGCGAGGTCCAGAGGTTGGAAACTTTGAAACATTTCAAACTCCCATCCATAGTTCCCCAAAGGCATCTTCATTTCACTGCCAGGAGCTGTGTTTTTATGAAGGTTTTTTTCTTCAAAATAATAAAGCTTTTGGGTGACTTATATATATTTTTAAGCATATCACCTTAGTATGCACTTCACCTTGTTGTGGATGTCTGCCACTCACGACTCAGCCCAGTGAAACTGCTGGTGAAGCTATGATTAATAAAATTGGTTGTGAATGCAAATTCAATAACAGCAAAGTTAATTACATGTTTGCAAGAGTATAAACTTACAGTTTGATCAATATGCAAATTCTGACCTTCAATGGTCTTTTCAGCCTTCTTTTAAGCTTTTAGTCTTGCAAAGATTAACTTAACTGCCTCGAAGTTCCTTTTATGAAGTTACCAGAATACGAGAATAATTTCAAATGCTGACTTGATGTTGTTTAGAAATAAATAATAATTAAAAAGGCAAACATCAGAGATGCTCCAAGTCCTCCTTTACCTGACTGAATAGCATCACTGGACTGATAGACATTTACTATGGTGAGAATAGCTAATTAACACTTAAATATATTTCTTTGTGTATAAATTATGCTACTGACTGTACTAAAACAGCATACTTGCAAGATGTGCTGGAGCTCCTGTCTGAGCTGGAGTTGGTGACTGTGCAATCTAAGATTTTGTGAAGCTGTTTTTCTCCTGAGCCCTTACGTGTCAGTGATTCTCTTTCCCTGACTAAATGCCTGCTTTTTCATCTGCTTTCCCTGAAGTGGAGCTAAAGACTGGTGCACTTGGTTTTACATTGCTTTTCTGAGAGAATCCATTTCCCTGGCAGATTAAGCAGGCTCATCATAGCCTCTATTTAACATCGCTATGTATAGTAACAAACTTGACAGACAGAAGCTTTATTTAGGGCAGACAAGAAAACAGAGTTTTGGACACATAGCTTTCTGGTTAAGTTCTAATCTGACCTTGGGATGACATGTTGTTTGAGTGAACAATTTGCAGAACACTGCCAGCTGCACCACAAAAATTCACTGAGGAGGACATTGTTTCTATCCAGACATTCATCATTCGTGTGTTTGCTTGGCTGGTTTTGTGTGTTCCATTTGTGTCCTCGCAGCCAGCAGGGAATTGCAGTGACTGGGATGGAAACTGAAGGAAGTCCTAGCTCAGACATGAATATATCTCATTGTGTAACAGGAGGCTATGTTTTCGTGAAGCAATTGTGGTTGCAAAGCAAACCACCAGACCAGAGCAATTGGATGCTTTCTAGTAAGTTTGGCCTGAACTGCTTCTCCAACAGGGCATAGATGCAGTTCAGCTCTAGGGCAGCACTTAGAGACTAAAGTAAGTTCCTTGATAGACACAGAAAGGACTGACTTATAATAACCTGCAGAATTTCACTCACTGCTTTTAAAGTGTTGTTCCTTCAGGAAGATGTCTGATTGGGAATAACAAGGAGAACTTTATTTGTGAGGTGTGGAATCCTATGGCTCACTTAATGCAGGTTGGCTCCTGAAGCCTCCCTCTGTGTCCTACCATCCCACCATTTCTAGATCTTTCAAGGGTCCCAGCAGCTCTCCTTTTCCTTTGTGAACAGAACTGCTAGAATAGAAGAAATTGTGGCCCTGGAAGGTTTACTCCTTCATTTTAAATGGCCCTGGGAAAATAATTTCCCTCCTGAGTGAATCTGGTATCTTCTGATATTATCAGTGTTACTCAGGAGCTTTTATGTGCTTCAGACAACTAATTCCTTGATTTCTGTCTTCTTAAGGTAACAGAAATATTGAGGAGAATAAAATCCCTAAATACAGTAATTTGCTTTAACATCAGCAATCATTTCAGGCCTGACTAAAGGGGAAAGAATGCCGCAGTCCACAACAGCATGCAAAGCTTGGAGTCGAGTCCACAAGGTACTCTTTAAAATGATCTATAACCCATCCCAGTCTTGAACATTGCTTTTTCCCATCACTGACACAGCTGGGAAGCAGAGGACCCATGCAGCTCACCTTGGTGCCTTGCAAAACTGGCTGCATCATTTCTGCTGGTGAAACAGACAGAGCTGTGTTACTTATTCACTGCTGGAGTATAAAATGTAGTGCACTTTGCATGGTGTGTACTAAAGAAGGCTAAAAAGGCTCAGTAATGTATAAGGAATGCCTATTTTGCCCCTGTTAATGTGGTTTAATTACAAAGCCAAAGCAGAAAAGGGAGTGTGAAGTATCAGGCAGCACACAAGAAGTGAACCTAGTGAGAATTCCTTGGTCATTGAAATCTGAAAGTCAGGAAGGTTTCGATCTCTGGGCTCACCTATAATTTGTGCACCATAAATGTAGACTGAAGTCATGAGGGACTTTGTAATGACAGTGCTGTCTATAACAGTATCATCAAGCAAGACATTGGCATAAATCATTGGCACTTTGCAAAGTGTCACTTCTGTCAACCTCCCAGTGATGTGATCTTTAGTCTTTCAAATCTATAGACTGGCATTTGGATCAGCTAAGCACCTAGCATCTTGTCTTGCATATTAAAGCTGCTTTAGCCAATATCTAAATGCTGAAATAATGCCTGCTTAAAAATATTTTAAAAATTATTTGCATAATATAATCCCACTACTTTAAAGCTTTCCTTTAGGGCATAACTGTACAGTCTGTCCTCCGTTGATGAATTCACAACTACTTTAATCAATAATAAAAAAAATGCTGTTAATTGAAGCAAGAAGCCCTGTAAGTGACTAAGTGGATGTTAAGAAAAATCAGATACTAAAATGAGTACAGTTTATATAATACTTTCAAAGAAGTGTTATGAAGACAAAGTCTTTTCAGTTCCAGACTGTTTTAGATAATATGTAGTCTTTTTATGGATGGGGACTGCGCTCTCATGGATTGATACAGATTGCAGAAGCAGACTTGATAAGCTTAGTGGCTGAAATTGGGCAACAAGCAAAGAAAGCTCTTTTTTGTCTCTCCAACAAACCTCAACACTGAGACTCAGTAATGCAGCACCTCTCTGGACAGTGTTTTCCTGTAGGTGAGTTTTGCAGGCAGTGCACTGCTGGATGTGTAAACACTGCAGGCTGCATTTGCAGCACTGGACACTTGTTGGCACTGCTGATAGAGTGGCCCTGGCATGGTCTTCTTCAGTGATGCCTCAAGAACGTTGATTGACTTTCACAGACGTTGTAATGGGTACCTGAAGCTGCTAAGAGGCATGTGTGGAATTTGCAGGGGTCCTTATGACTGCACTGAGATGAAAATCTACAGTCACATCATTACATTCTTCTCCTTCCTCAGGCTGTTACTCAGGGCTGTATCTCACGTGAGATTTTAGAAGAATTATCTTTTGGGCTGTGAACATATTTGTTGAAGGCACTTTAAGAGCACTTGAAGTCTGTGCCACAGCCAAACTGACTGATATATTTGATATGTCAATTAAAAGATGCGGCAGTTGTGTACATAGATGCAATGAAAGGCATGAAATAAATTTGTCTACAAAAGAAAATACATACATAGCTCTATGAGCATCAACAGTGTAAAGAGTCAGCTAGCCTACTCACAGGCTAGAAGGGATGTGCATTGTGGGCTGCATTTTTTGGGGAAGATGACTGACCTCTGGCCCCTGCGGGTTCCTGGACTACTTCTAAAGTGCCTGTGAAAGATCACTAAAAAGCAGACCTTTTTTCAGTGCATGCAGCTGTGTTCTCCTTCGTTAAAAAAAATGAAGGGGTTGAGTAGAAGACAAAAAGATGTAGCAATTAGAGTGACATTAAGCATCTTCAAACTGAGTTTTAAGAAAGATGCACATTACAGTTGTTCAGATTTTACTGAAGGCCTTGCAGGCTTGTGGCAGAAGTAGCTGTACAGTCTCACCTGTCAGTAAACAAACCTGGAGCTCTTCTTTAGGATGCTGTGGTATATGTAAGCTCTGCGATGGACTGAAGGTCTGCTGTGGTGTGCTCTTTGTCCAAGCGTAATACAGTTCTGGTTTATAAGTACCATTGCAACAGAAGTGGGCAACAGAAGAGTGACAACATCCTCACTACGACTTCACACCAGTGACAATCGCAGAGGGATGACCTCACAAATTGATTTTATTGTGTTTTTGATTGCCAAAGGTAATAAATGAGTAACTTAGTCAGGTTGTATCAATAAATTTGAAGCAAAATGGCTGCAACTGGCTATGATATAAACAAATGTCTTCAGAGGTGAAAGATTTATATCTCTTTTGGCACAAAAGCTGCCATATTTTTCTAGAGATGTTGAAGTTTTCAGTGTCTAATTTGGAAAACCTCTTTTACAGTCAAAAGGAAAAAAATAATTCTACATTCTAAGCCTTTATAGATCAAAAATGCAAGCAATAGATTTCTTATATAAAAGAGTAGAAGATATTTTAGAGTTAACCTGGCAATATAGTAAGAGCATCATCCATCATCCACCTAAGACTCAAAGGAGAAGCTCTTCTTTCACCTCTGTTATTTTGTCTTAACCTATTCATAGCATAGCTCCCAGATTTTTGTGTGTTTAAGCTGTGTAATAGTGAAGTCAGAGCTTTTCCTACAGATCAGGAAGGAAAACTGTGCTAATATTTACATTTCTGCTTACTGATCCATAAGCTCAGAAATATCTCTTCATGTTTACATGACTTCTTCCACCACCAACTATGTTAAGTGATGAGGGGCGAGACAATATCTGCGCAGTTAAAGGGATAAAATGAAAGATTTACAAGGAAGACTTTTATCAAGTGTTTGGTTAGTAACTAGAAACAAAGGGAAAAAAATCAGCAGCACTGAAATAATGACTGCCCTGCCAGTGGCATTGCAGGCTACGATTTTCTTCCCTAGTATGTGAACCAGAGTAAGAAAAACACTGTCTTAAATCACGATGGTTTCAGGGACATGTCCAGAAAATAAGGAGATGGTCTCTTAACTCCATTTGCAGGCTCTCTGTAGCTACATGTTTTATCTAGCTGATCTGCAGCAAAACAGACACTCATTGGATTTTACAGCTAACTTTTAATTGTGATACATAAATTCCTTGTATCCAAGGCAGGAGCAGAGGAGTGATCCCAACAGAAACACCCCACCCCCCCATCCCGATTCTCCCTCTCTTCCTTATGATGGACTCAGAAGAATGATTTCAATAGGTGCCAGTGACAATGAGTTAAGTTCTCTGCTCTTATACAATGTCACTATAGCATAACTCTGCTAAAGCCAGTTAAGCCAGACCAGTGGAAAACTGGTCTAAATGAGAATGAATCTGTCCCAAGGAGGAGTGAAGATGCTTAGCGCCTCAAGAAGATGCTGCACCTCTTATAGCATAGCATTTTTTCCCCCTCTCCCCAGAATATGGGATAGGAGAGTAAGAGAAACTCCACTTCCTTTCTGTTTACGTGTGCTCTTTCACATCACGCAGAATATTGTTTTTCCCACCCACACAAGCAGCAATGCTTTTTACCAAACACAGCACTTCAAACAATAATTGCTCTACACATAGACAAAACCCAACTATGCTAATTCAGTGCTGAGGACTACTGAGTGTCAGGACCACCTGACACCACTGTGGGCAGACAGTTCTCCAGGATCAACCCCGAATCTCTTTGTACTCCTTGGATGGCCCATCCTTCCTGGTGATAGTTCATTTGTCTGCATAGAGCTTTATTGATGGGTATGGACACCCCCGAGAGCATGGCTGCCTGCTCTGACTCCTGAACCCTGAACTTTTTATCATGTTCTCTAGTTTGCCTCTCTTCACTTCTGAATTTTGTCAACTTTACCAATTCACTGAGAGGTCCTGCATTGCCTTTTCTTCTTTTTTGAGTTTTGTTCATGATACTTCCACTTTCTCTGCTCTTCTCTCACAAACAATTCCTCTCTCTCCCCTTTTCATTTGCTCCCAGGGCAGGAATTTGAAGCAGCATCAGCATGTGACTGTTCCCAAGAAGACAGATTCAGTTGTCTGGGAAGAGGATGGTAGTAATAAGCAGTAACTTCACTGAGTAAGCTGTGGGCATCCAATCCCATTGTCTGGGGGAGGGGTCTGTAGGAGGGTTAGTGCATCATGCTGGGTGATCACTGTTAAGAGGTCATCTACCAAGGTGGCTAATTAAACATGTTGCTGTGCTGCTTTCCCCCAGTGGGACTTTCACAGAGGAAAAGGCACTGAGTTCTTAGTGATTCTCAGGAAACTGGGCCTGACTTTCCCAAGACCTTTGAAAATGTTTACTATTATCTGAGCAAGTCTTTAACTTCTACCATTTCTAGTAAAAGTTGTCATTGCTTCACTTGTGATTTACCAAGGGTGCTGATGACTACCTAGGGTACAGCAGACAGCGACTGTTCAGCTCCTTAAGTGCCTAGTTCTAAGTGGGAGGTGGCTGTAGCAAACTGCTACCTTCTTATCTCCTCTCTTTCCACATCTATGACCATCAGAATATTCTCTTTCAACGCACTCCATAAGGAGCTTTTACCTGATGCAGATTTTATTACCAAGATTATTTGTGATGCTCTGTGTTTGGTTTTCTGGATTTGGTCAATGCAGCTGAAAATGCTTCAAGCCTGAATGTCACTGTGGATTTGCAAAAGAACATAACAGAAGCTGCACTGCTCAGGGGTGCAAGGTCCTGCTGCTGTTGTTAATTAACTAACTTGACTCTTTAGTAGTAAATTGGATTTTGTACTAATACTGAGACAGTCCCAGGATTGACACATCTGAAGAAGTGGAAAATGCCTTTGATCAGGCCATTGTAATCAGAATAGTGCAAAAGATCAACTTAAAAGCTTATTACACAGTTAAAAAATTTAAAATCGTAAACTTGAGCCCTGATGTTGAAAATGGAAAGGTGGGAGGGACACTCCTGCTTCTGAAAGGCTTCAGGACATTTCCCAGGAAGTGCTTCTCTAGCTTTGCTTCAAGTATTACTTACCCTTACACCTAGTATCTGGTAAAGGAGTTCAGAAAAGTGTTTGCATCCTCAATGACTTATCAGAGAACATGTGTAAGAATACTCAAAACCAATGCACACAACCGTTCCTTATGGGCTGTCGGTGACAATGTGTGTCAAACACTCAGCATATATCCAGGCAGCAGCTAAAGTTCAGCTACTCAACTTTAACCTCCAAGAGGAGGTCAACAGGAAAAAGGAATGCATGTTAAAGCTCACACTGATGTTAAGAGAGATTCCCTTAACCGGGCTTGAACTCCTACTCGAGATATCAGCAGCAGGCCTAGTGCCTTAGAATGCAAATGGAGCTTGGTACTCAGCATCACAGGAGTCGTAAAGTTCTACATCAAAGATGCAGATACAGGATGAATTTTATCCAAGGGATATTTCACCACCCACCCAACACCAGCTTCCAGTCTGAGACAATGGCAGGGAACACTTTGAACTGCTTTTCATGGCAGGGCATATAAAACACTGCTGATTAGGCCCCCCTCTGGCTTCACAAATACTTTATCATTGTTTGATCCGCTAAATTAACACGAGAAACGCAAAATCTTGGAACAAAGGCGCCAAAAAAAAGCTCTCTGAGATGAAAATTCTCGCACCTTACAGCCTCCATTCTTCTTGATCTTTCATCTCAGATCTTTCGTGCACCAACAATAAACAAAGGAATCTCACTTCTGAGTGTTGCCAGACTCGACAATGAAATACACAATTTTACTGTCCGTGAGATGACTCCGAGCTTCAGTGATCAATTTTTGTAATTTAGATGCACAGCTTCACCTGCAAGCACGGCAGGAACCCCTGACCAACCAAAAAAAAACCAAACTAAGAACAGCAAACAAACCAAACAACCCAGAGGCCATATAAGAGAATGCTTCAGGTTTTGCTGTTCCTTGTCGAAAGTTCAAAGAGTCTGCAAGGACACAGCCAAGAAGCACAGGGGTCACATTTTATCAGCCTCTCAAGCTAGGGGGAAGGGTGTATGAAGAAAGTGAAGTCATTCATATAAATGGAGAGGAAATGAAGTGGGGCAACAAAACTGGAAATAATTTGCATGAACTCGGGTGTTTTGGTGTAGATTGAGCAATTCGATTGAAAGGGAATATAAAAACCGCACAACAAAAGGCACAGAGGGATGAAAAAGGGAGAACAGAACAATGCTGTTTGT
Source organism: Eubucco bourcierii (assembly GCA_013396675.1). Taxonomy (NCBI): domain Eukaryota; kingdom Metazoa; phylum Chordata; class Aves; order Piciformes; family Ramphastidae; genus Eubucco; species Eubucco bourcierii. The sequence goes on along the minus strand of VWZE01005606.1, from coordinate 147,617 downwards.
TGTGCTGGCCACAGAGGCTGTGAGTCACCAAACCAGAGCAGCGAAGGTGATCGTCTGGACCTCTTTCTTTCATTCCTGTGACAAAGATAACAGGAATAATGTGTTGGGTTCCCCCTCCTTAACTTCCAGCAGATTTTAACAAACTGCACTGCAGAATGAGGTACACAAATACAAGCAGGCAGACAGATGAGCAGGAATGCTCGTGAGGAATCTGCACCTTTGGTCTTGTATTCTAACCACACTTTAAAAAAAATTTTTTTTTTTACAGGTCTTTGTTGTATTTTCTGCCGAGAGAACTTTACTCACTGTTTCCTTCCATGCCACTCTCTTCTTTTAAGATGTGAATTGGACCCTTCCTACTGACCACGCTTTGATGAGGGCTGTCCTGCCATCACCCCTCAGTGGATACCGGTGAGCACCACTGCCCGGCTGGCCCTAGTGGAACAAAGCAAGCCCCAGCGAGTCTGAACGTGTGCCAAGCCTGCCCTCACCCAAGAAAGATGTCTTGCACTGTGCAGTTGTTTCCTGGTGGATCTGCAGGCTCTGCTCCCGCTGCAATATTCATTAACACGAGTCACTGGAACAGTAAATATTTATTTAACTTTAAGATTTATACAGTGTCTTTCCCTACAGCATCTAGGTGGTATTTGCAGAAATTAAAAACATAAGTTATATGAAGCTTTCAATAATGTTTTGCATTAAACTGCTACTGTTGTCAGAAATAAATCAGCCACATTGTCATGAAATGAAATAAACCTAACAAAACCCAAACAAGCAGAAGTACAAAATCAATCAACCAAAAGCTAACCAAATAAATGTGGCTTGCATAAATACAAGCAAGAAAGATTGGCTATCAGCAACATCTCTGAAATACCTAGCCATGAATGAAAGCAGGCATCATTAATCTGCATCGATTGCACTTGTTTGCTGTGCCATGCTCCCCGTCTCTGCCCAGCTCTAGCTGGGAGCCACATCGCTAACGTTATTTGGGGGCAGATGTATGTTTGCGGCAGGGCTGATGTTAAAGGAGAGCAATAGCAGCAACTGCTAAGTTTAGGAATGTGAAAGGGGAGCATTTTTCTCTGGCAGCAAAGGCAGTTCGAGGGGTTCCAGCCTCCTTGCTCGTTTTCTCCTTTGTCTCTCTGTTCACCACTCCAACGGTTGCTTAAGGGCAGCCACCAGTGCAATTATGCTGCGCGGACCATTAGTGAGTCGGTTTAGACTAAATACCTCCGAGAGCACCATTAGCATGTTACATGGTTGTGGAACTGCACACCAAGCTGAGAGACCTGTGCCAGTGGTTGCTGCTGGAGCAATGGGGACTTTTTCCTGCCCCAGTGTCCTCAGATGTCTGAAGCTGACTCCGCTCACTACAGGCTTGCAGGCAGGGAGCTGTGTACGGGTTGCTATTTTAGACACCATGCACACCACCCCTTCCTTTTGCTCTTTGTGTTGGGCTACAGCCTCAACCCACAGTAAGGTGAAGCACTTAGCCAACTAACTTCACAGATCTGAGTTATGAAGGCTGCAATAAGCAATTCCTTTGCTGCTTGCATGCATTGTTTCTAAAGGTTTCCTTTGTGGTGGACTTCTCCATAACACAATACACAGAGCGAGGGAGCGCAGATCTGCCACCCTGCTTCCAGAAGAGCAGCTCCCATTGGAAGCTGCCCAGCTCACGAGGTGCCTACAAGGAAATCCAAACACTTTCAAACCCCTAATCCACTCTCAGAGCACCTTCTGCTTCATGATCTATATTTCCATTTCACTTTTTCACTAGCTGGTTATTTAAGTTCTAAAGTGTGCTGGATTCAGTTTGGTTTTCATTTGTTCCCTGTCACCCAGATAGCATTACCCAGCCATAGGAGGAAGCAAGAAGGAGCGGTTTTACTTGCATATCAATCCTGCAGCCATGTCTCTTCCTGCTTGCATTAAGTGTGATTTATTTTTCTCTTTGCAGAGAATCAGTCTTTTGACTTATGCTATTACTTAGCTGAGTGATGCCAGTGCAGGAACCAGCTCTTATTACATTGATTTGGCAAGAGATGCAGATACAAATGAATATACCTTGGAACAGCCTTTCCCCATCTTTCTCCTTTTAGTACCACACTGTGCTTTTAAAAGCATCCTTTACTTGCACTGTTTGCCCCTTTAAAGACCATCTTTGGTGAACTAGATTTCACAGCCAATGTAGAGGGCTTCATATGAAACTGGAACTTTTTCCTCCCTTTGTTGAGCAACAAGGTAAGGTTTATTTCTGGTGCACACCTCAAAGACATCCCCTGCAGGCTCTGCCTGTGACAGCTAACATGGTTTTAAAGAATGCTCTCTAGGCCATTTCGCTGTGAGAAAGTAGTAGGACTTACATGGAAATGCAAACAAAACCTTTAAAGCTTTTGATCTTCTTGGGGACTTGATGAAATCTCTTGAGCAAATTGAAGGATTACATGCAACAGTAAATATGTACAAGTATAACAAATTAACTGTAAATGATATCACTGATCTAAAATGGAGGCATAAGATATTACTGTCTTATGACAGCACTTGAAGTTCGTTTTGCTGAAACTCAAGGATATTTTAAAAGCAATGGTAAATGACTATTGACTGCAAATATTCATTCAAATGCAAGAGAGAATTGCTCTGGGGTTTCTTTCCCTTTAATCCCCTCCTGATTTGATCTAAGCACATCCTTCTAACCTTAATGCAGAGGGGTGGGAGGGAGTGTGTGTAGGGGACAAGCTGTGAAATTCATACTGCTAATCCCCTGAGGACTTTCTAATCAGACAAGAGCCACTAGGGAGATAGTTTCCTAAAGGTCTTTTGTTTCTCTTCATGTAAAGAACACAGAGAGCAGGTACTCTGCTGGGCAGGGTGCACTGGGACTTTAGCACGGTAAAACAATAACACTTTGAAAGGCAGCAGGATTACCATAGCTGCTTGTACTAATTGTCATTTTAAAAAGGTGACCTATAAATTTCCCCCTGCTTTGAGCAGAGGTAGTGTGGTGACCTGGTCAACTCAGGTTCAAGTGTCATTGATTGGATGATGATGGACAAGAAAGAGTTCTTTGCCAGACATGAACCTACTTGACATTTCACTCATCCAGTATCTTGGGTTTATTTTCTAAATCAGTCTTTCTCTTGCTTTGCTTGCAGTTTAGCAACAGTGGCACGCACAGGCACATCGTCGTGCTTGCATCTGGCCACAGTTCGTGGGAGCAGACATCAAGGAAGAAAAACCTAAGGATAATTTCCACTTCACTTTTGAATAAATAGGGTAAGCAGAAGGCAGCATGGAAACGCTGAGAATCCCACATCATTAGGAACTTCAAAAGAGGAGGACTGCAAAGCCTCTCTTGCAGCACCATCAACTAATTTGTCATCCCTTTAGGAATGCTTCTGTTTAAGATGCTAGAAAATAATTCACAATCATGATAACAGGCTGAGAAGAAAGTCAAACTGATCACCTTTATCAGGCCCTTTTGAAGTTAAATGTATCTCATTTCCAGGCATGTAAATTACTCTTAATACAGACAACCATTAAAAAGATCATGTGCAGAAGTCCATGTCTTTTACTGCTCTCCTGTTTACAGAGAGGATTACAAGCCTGTGGTCTCTATTAAAATCATGCAAGCAAACCTTTCAAACTTGCCATTTAATTAGCACCACTGTCTGAAGCATTTAACAAGTTCCAGACATTAAAGGCCTGCTTAAGACACAGTTAAATAGAACCTTGAGTGTGAACTAAGCAAAAGTAATGTAGCAGCATTGCCCACACAAAAATGTGTCACTCGGCCCACAGTGCTCCTGGAAACACAGAATACTCTTCCTCCCCTTCCCACACCATCAGAGGGGTGTTTTTGTTGGGATAAAAGTGCTGAGCTTTTATATCAATGTCTGACAGTCAGGACAGGGAACAAGACTGCCACATTCCCATGCCAGCCCAGTGGCCACAACACAAAACGATGCCAGAAGAGTTGTGGCACCAACTTGCTGGCCTGCAGCTGGTGTCTGGTGGCCTGCTCAGAGATGAGATGGAGCATGAGAGGTCTGAGTGGGGCCCGGGACAGTCAGAGGAAGCACAAAGCTTCTGCTTATCAGAAGATGACTCTGTCCTGTTAACCAGAAACCCACAGAGTGCAGAGGCTTTTCAGCACTGATTGGTGCTGTCAGGTTGACAGGCTTATCTGAGACCTCCCCAAGGCTGGCCGGGACAGATATCTGGGCTCTGTGATTCAGGCTCCACTCCCTCCCTCTCCAGCTGACCACCAGGGTTGAGCCACCCTGGAACTATCAGTCCCAGTCATGACAGCAAGAGCTTTGGTTAGCTGCACCATACCACAGCGGTGCTGAATGCAGGGCTGAATGCAACTGGTTCAGATTTGCCAAGGAAATCTTTGTTCTCTAAAGAAATTGTTTTGATCCGGGTGAAAAAAAGGAAACATTCACACCAAGTTTGATTATTTTTTAAATTTCCAAGAACAGTGAAGGTATATTATCCATTGTTCAAGGATGCCTTCATTTAGCAAGGAAATCAAAGATCGAATCCCCTGTCCTCTGAACCCTGCTGTCTAAACCAGATCTCTTCGTTGTACAAAGTTGATTCTTGTTTGGCATCTTTTATTTTTCAAGGGTGAAAATGTAACTTCACAGTGAAAACAGAGCACTTGTGGGTTGTGCAATGTTTTCATTCATCTTACAGACTGCAAATCAGTTTTCTCAGGTCTATTAATGTGAATACCTGATTGTGCTTTTTCTACTAATACAGCATGACCACAAAGACCTCACTGAAAGAAACAAACAATTCTGATGTATGCAAGAATACAGAAAAATGAAATTTGGCAAGCATTGTGGAGTAAGCAAAGCCTGACTGTAAGTATGGGATGATGAAGAGAAGTCCAGGAGGCACTGGCATTGCTGATTTAAATGCGTAACTTAACAGACAAAAGAGAGGATTTAGTTTTCTGGCTTTTGGGGTTTTTTTTTCCCCACCTGCCTTTGGTAAATTACACAGTGACCACCCCAGTGAGTTGGAATCTGGGCACATGTAAACTGCAAGCCAAAGGCGGCATGAGAAGGACAGAGTGGTTTGGGAGCATCAAGGCAGGATACAGGCATGACCTTGTTAAGGCTCTGCAGATGTACTTTAAGAGCATGAACTGTGATTTCCCATCAGGTGGGTAACAGAAATGCCCTGCAGGACACCTGAGGCCTCGCTGCTTGTGCCTGGACTCTCCAACGGGAGCTGAACCTGACCCTTCCCTGTGCAGATGCAGCTATAGGGTTGGCAATGTTCAGGATTCTTTCAAGAGGTTAATACCTTTGAGATGTTTATCCCACTCTCCAACTTGGATAAAATGATGAGGGGAGCTCAGAGAAGGGAGGGTACACAGGTCAGGGTTGACCAGTAAGGTTCAAGAGAGACAAGGACCTGTGAAGAGAGTCCAATNGGTGACAGTTTTGGGCTCCCCGGTTCAAGAGAGACAAGGACCTGTGAAGAGAGTCCAACAGAGAGTCTTGAGGATTCCCGGGGGGCTTGAGCATCTCCCCTATGGAGAGAGACTGAGAGCCCTGGGGCTTGTTAGTCTTGAGAGGAGAAGGCTGAGAGGAGATCTGATCAATGTCTACAAATATCTGAGGGGTGGGGGTCAAGTGGCTGGGGCCAAGCTCTTTTTGGAGGTGCACAGCAATAAGCCAAGGAGCGACAGCTACAGACTGGAACAGAGAAGGTTTCACCTCAGCATGAGGAAGAACTTCTTTGCAGTGAGGGTGACAGAGCCCTGGAACAGGCTGCCCAGAGTGGTTGTGGAGTCTCCTCTGGAGACTTTCCAAACCCGCCTGGATGCGTTTCTGTGTGGACTACCCTAGGGGATCCTGCCTTGGCAGGGGGTTGGGTTCAATGATCTCTAGAGGTCCCTTCCAACCTCTAAAGTTCTGTGATTCTGTGATAGAAAGTAGAATCTTCTTCTCTGAGCTTCTTGTCGTGGTCATGTTAGCAACCCTTTGGGAGCAGTGCAGCCACATGTGGCACCAAGACATAGATAACAACTCAACCACTTACCCTGAGAGCCACTGACTGCTCTCCCCTCACCAATAAGCTGTGCCCTATTTCTGTGGCACTGTTGTCCACCTTCCTCAGCTTCTCAGTCTGGACACATGTTGCTGTATTGAATCACCTTCAACCCCAAATCTATCTTAAGCTTCAGACCAAATTCACTGCTATAAATGTCTGCAACCTCAAAAAGAAAACTGTGTCCTGGGGTATCAACCATTGCAAAGAGAAATGTCAGAGCAAACCTGGCTGAAGGCAGGGCAGACACTGTATGGAATAAGACTGGCTTGCACTGGACCTGCATAGATTTTCTTGAGACATATTTTTTAATGGTACATTTTAAATAAATTCTGGAATGAAAACTCATAGCTAGGAAGTGAATAAACCCCAAAGCACAGGCTCAGAAGGCATACATCACCCACAGACAGCTCTCTCTTTGTCTGCCTTCCCTCAAAGCCAGCTTGTGATGTGGCATTGCAACCTGACTGTGTCTCCAAATTCCTGTATGTACCCCAGCCAAAGCTAGAAATTTCCCATCTTGGTTAGGAAGAGGAAGTTTCTGAGATTGGAGTGGCCGATAAAGTGAACAGCTCCTCTCTATGCTGCCTTATGACTTCCATCTCCTTCCTCAAGCTTTGAGCACAATAAAATATTTATACACATCCTGGCCCCAACTCAACTCCAAAATATGACCCAGCTGGTCCCATTGATTGTGATGGCTGTGGAATAAATGTCTGCCCATGTGAGCAGGGAAGCCAAAAATGAACCCCCAAGTTGTAATGTTTAAAGTGTATTTCAAATATGTACAATGAGCTTTTTTATCTAGTTAGTTAGTTAATTAATCACAGCCTTGATACGTGGTCTTGTCCTGCCTTAGAATCTTCACAGGTCGATCCTGCCCATGCTGAAAGACATCCCTGTGAGACAGTAGGAAGCAGTTTAGCTTGGGCCATTTCTACATGTGGGTTCCACAATAACAACTGTTTTAATTCTCTGGATTTGAGGGGAGAAATGCTGCTCTTTTGAATTTGTCCTTTACATTGAGGATATAAATGCTCTGTAAAATGTTTCACTGTTAAATTGTAGAACAGAAGCTGATCTCTGCAGAGATCAGAGCAAACAGTGCAGCCTCAGCAACCTTACAGATGGCACCAAGCTGTGTGGCACAGCTGACTTGCTAGAGGGCAGGGATCCATCCAGAGGGACCTGGATAGGCTGCAGAGCTGTGCTCAGGTCAACTTCATGAAATTCAACAAGGCCAGGTGGAAGGTCCTGCACCTGGGTAGGCACAATCCCAAGCACAGCTCCAGGCTGGGTGAGGAATGGCTGAGAGCAGCCCTGAGGAACAGGCCCTGGGGGTCTGGGGTGATGAAAAGCTCAACCTGAGGCTGCAGTGTGAGTGCAGCCCAGACAGCAACTGTGTGCTGGGCTGCAGCAAGAGCAGTGTGGGCAGCAGGGCAAGGGAGGGGATTGTGCCCCTTTGCTCTGCTCTCCTCAGACCCCACCTGCAGTCCTGGGTGCAGTTCTGGAGCCCCCAGCACAGGAAGGACATGGAACTGTTTGAGCCAGTGCAGAGGAGGTCACCAAGATGCTGAGAGGGCTGCAGCAGTTGTGCTGTGAGGACAGGCTGAGAGAGTTGGGGCTCTGCAGCCTGGAGAAGAGAAGGCTTCCAGGAGACCTT
>VWZE01005606.1:113654-135875 GCA_013396675.1 Eubucco bourcierii | reverse complement strand
CCCCTTTTTTTTTTTTTTTTTTTTTTTTTTTTTTACACCTCTCTCCACCAAACATGTTTTATTTTCTACCTCATTGGTGAAAGACTTCTATGATTTAGTCACCCTCCAGATCTTCTGGTATTCCATCGAAAACTTTGCCTGAGCAAAGGGCTCCTTGCAAGAAATCTCAGTGGAGTTTCAATTCCAAACAAGGGTAAAAATGGATCTCCTCCTTCTTTTCAGATGCTGAAGTTGAAATAAATGAGCAGGTGATAGATTTAAACCTATTAACCCAGGACAATGAACCACATGTTCGTGTTATGTGAACAGAGAAGAAACAGCCACAAAAAACCCAGGAAATGAGAGACTGCTTAAGCTGTAACAGCCCTCACCTGTGGTTAGAAAGATGTGCAGGGTGGGTGCCAGGAGCTGGAGCCAGGCTCTGCTGGGTGATGCCCAGCAGCAAGGGGCACAAGGGGGAATGGGTGGAAGCTGAGGCAAAGGAAGTTTCATTTAAACATGAGGAGGAATTTTTCCCTGTGAGGGAGACAGAGCCCTGGAACAGGCTGCCCTGGGGGGCTGTGGATTCTCCCTCTCTGAAGATATCCAAACCCTGCCTGGATGTGTTCCTGTGTGATCTGCTCTGGGTGATGCTGCTCTGGCATGGGGGTGGAATAGATGAGCTTTGGAGGTCCCTTCCAGCCCCCGACACTCTGATTCTATGAACCCTCATTCTGTTCCTCTCACAGAGATTTCAGTCTACAGCAATAGCTAGGCAACTTCTATTGTAATTTTCTCCTGTTCTGGTTTAATTCTTGGACATTTTTGAAGCAAGTAAATATTCAAGGGCCCAAGGGTGTTACCCTTTTTTAATAGGTAAATGTAATATAAAATGCTGAAAAAATACCCCCAGCAATGTGCTTTCTAGGAGCCAAGATAAAAATTGACACTAAGAAAGAAAAAAAAATACTCAGCTGTGTTTGTAGCCAAATCTTGCTCTGATATGTTGTCAGCACACCTGTATCTTGCTAGCTGCATCTTGACTGAATGCCATTTAAAGAAAATAAAAATAACAACTCCTTTGTATTGTAGCTGTTCAAATCGAGGGCCAAGTAATCAACTTCAGACCCCCAAGGTCACTTGGCCAGGTTGTGATTACAGCAGCAACTTTGGTGCTTGAGCGTTGTCCTAGGGCTATGGCAGGTCAATGGAAAAATGTTCTTTAAACACCATAAGCATCTGATTGTGCAATACCCAAATCAGTGCCATTGATTATTCACAGTGCTGGACGGCTCAAAGCTGGGGAAGTAATTAGGGCTTTTTGTGTGGATTATCCACTGAGAAAAGGTCAAATAACTACAAACACTGCCAGAAAACAGGAGTCACCAAGGACCTGAGCCTCCGTGATCAGTTAAGAAATGCTAAAGCAGGGTTTGATAATGATGTGCTTATGCCAGGTTCTGCAGGGTTTGATCCTGCTGTCATAGAAATCCGATGGAGCATGAGTGATGGCCACGGCCTCCCTGGAGCTCGCTGCTGCTCCCTGATGCCTGTCAAGCAAGTTTGTCAGTGAGCCCTGACTGAGAAGAATTTAAAAGGCAGTTTTTGCTCCAAGGGGAAATCTACATATATGGATATGTGTATGAATGTGTGTGCGAGTGAATGGCTGCCCACTCGCTTCAGACACATCCTGTCCAGGTCAGATCCAACGCTTGGTTTGCTCTATCTTCTGTCCTCCCTGCTGGGAAAGCTGCCTCTGCCGATGGGCTGTGCTGCACCCTCTCACAGCTCTTTCATCAGAGTACACCTCACAGCTCTCCAAATGGGAAGTCTGTACAAAGAACAGCCTTCTGCTAATGACTTTCTCCCTATTGAAATGTGAGAAGCAATAAAAGAAGTCCCTAGCTCTGCAGCAGCATTTCCAGCGTTTGCTGAGTTTACAGGGGTACTGCCACTTAGCAACACCTTGTAAATTTAATTGCTAGGCCAGGGTGTACAAAGCATTCCAGTTCCATATGGGAGCCATTCCTTACAGAACTCCTTTCCTGGGAGCTCCCAACATTGTAAATCTCTTCCCCTCCTCCCATCTCTGAATTGCACTAACACTTTGGATGATTAGAGCTGCAGCAGCCATCAACATTTCCCCCTTGCCATCCCTTTCCATTGATCATTTAAATGTGGGATTATTCTGTTTTCCCATTTTAGCCCATGGATCAATTGTTTAAAACAATAGATGGAGGCTAGTTCAGAGAATTGGTGCTCTGAGAGGAACACAAAAAGATGATCTTTGCACATGGAAGAGTAACTTCATATCACTTGGGCCAAGGGAAAAAAAGCCAAACAAGCAATGAAGGAGGACACACAACAGAAGGAAACTTGAACAAAAAAGAAACTGTGGTAGCTAAGAGCAGCTAACAGAAGATGTGGCTGACTAACTGCAGAGTCTCACAAGGCCAGCAGTGAGAACACAAGAAGGGAGAGCAGGATAGCACTAGTCAGATGGAAGGGATGGAGGTAATTCACAGACCTCTGGCTTCTGCTTCACCATGGAAGAATATTTCAAGTGTGCAATGAAAACCTGAGGGTTTCAGTTTCAACAGAAATCTCACAGCACTGCTAAGGAAAGAGGAAGATTGACAAATTTTGATAGGCTGAGCAGTTGGGGCAGTTCATAGGGCTCACAGGACAACAAGCATGGGGAGAAGGATAGCTCCTCTGGGCTCACCAGGCACCTAAAGGTAGGCAATTGGATATTTAGTATGGTTGTAATCCTTGGGTTTATTCTTTTGGCAAAAGAAAACACTTGCCCTGGTGGAGAGAGAGTTCTTAAAGCTCACAGGGTGGTCTATGCTCTTTAAAGCATCTGCTTAAATGCTGTTATCTGGAAAACCTCTGCAGCACTTTCCTCCTAGCACCCCCATTGATCTCAGACATTAATGATGTGGAATAAACATTTCATTGCCACACAACTTATGTTGGGCCCAGTGCTTCCAGGTAGTGCTGCAACACAATTATTATGTTTGTAAAAATAAATTCCACAAAGTGATTAATTTGCCTTTAGGCTCTAAATAGACACCAGGTCCCTGTGCTTTGTAGACTTCTGGAAAGAAACAAACAAAAAAATTCCCCTCCCCCTTGCTTTCCATTTAGACTAAACAGGTGGCTCAGGTACAAAGCAGGCGTGGTGAACAGGCAGAAACCCACAGCATGCAGAGTCAGCTGCAGGTCCTGTTTGGCTTGGAGCAAGCAGCAGAGCAGTGCTGTGATATTCCAGACCCTCCTCTGCTCTGCAGAATTTGACCAATTTTTAGTTAGAAAATATATGCTTGGGAGAAAGAAAAAAAAACCCCAAAGCAAACAACAAAAAGGATAAAAGGTAACATTTCAGGTGAAATACAGCCCAGAGTAAAATGCTGCAGGCATCACTGAAGCCTCAGAAGAAAGATTTGCTGCAGAAATCATCATTTCATTAAGTCTTACTTCCCACCCACAAGGTCCCAGCAAAAAGCAGCGCAGCACTTCTGTCGCTGAACTTGTTACCAAGTGGCACTGCCACCTGGAGAGCGGTGCCAGCACTGACTTCTGCAGGTGCCCAGCTGCAGGAAGCTTCCTGAGGACAAACGGATGCAGGGGGTTCCCTGACCCACACGTGTTTGATAGCTCAGGGCCCTGACAGCTGGTGGGAAGGTGCAGGAAGGCTGAGCTGGCAGGATGGGACTGAGCTGCATGGCAGTGCTGCCTGCTGGCCATGGGCCGAGGGGAGAGGGCATCTCCTGTTCCCTTGCTGCTCTGCCCACTGCCCACACCGGGTCCAAGTACTTGGGCAAGCAATGAATATAGCTGAGATCAGCCTTCCCATTCCAGGGTGAACTTGGAAACTCTCCTGCTCCACAGTTAATCCTTACTAGGATTAGCAACCTTATCACCATGACAGGAAGGTTTCACCACAGCCCTTTCATCATCTGTACACAACAAAGGGGATCTGGGTTTGGCAGCTGCCATGATTCGGGTCAGTAGAAGTATTGCTTAACTATTTCATCGGAATTTTATTTTACTTTATTTCTCACTGAGATTTACACAGTAAAACTTTATTGTACCACACTGTGACTTAAGGTATGCAGCTTTCCTATCAACAACTGCATCCTGATTTGTGGTCCAATAAGTTTCCTCACTGCAGATTTCATGTGCAGAGTTGTTTTGAGGCACAATATATCACCGAGGCGTTTCTAAACTCAGGGCAATAATGTATTCAATTAGGCTGGAAATAAAGCATCTACTTTTCCTTACAATAAATCTTTTACTAAGCCCTCTCCATCACATTTTCAACAAGGAAATAATACATGTCATTCGGACTAAAGGTTACTGTAGACTGCTGAGGGAAACATGAAATTCTGGAGGTTTCATCAGCCCTGTGAAATTCTGCAACATGGAAAGTGTACAAATTAGAGAAGGATGTAATGTGTGACTAATGACACCTCCTGGGATATTCCTTGAGCCTGCTTTTACTGTTATGATCAGGAGGTGCATTTAAGCTACAGGAGTTGAAAAGTAATACTAAAGTCGAGTGAAAACACCTCTGAGTTCATTAGATGTGGTTGTAATTCAAACTCAGAAGGCATTTCTGTGCTTCTCTGTCATTTTTCATACTGCTGCAAATAGAGTGCTCGAGTTCCTAATAAAAGCATTATACAGCATCACATATCTGCCAGCCCTGCAAAACATGCTGATGCCTCTGCAGCTGTGGCAGTGCTACAGCCTGAGCAGGACCCTAATTCACCCCAGATGTCTCTTCAAAGGAAATGCTGTAGTAGGGCTACAGTTCGTAACACTTGCTGAGCACTGGTTTTGGTGTTGTTTTTTTTTTTTTTTTCTGTAGAGGGCAAAGACATAGAGTGTGTTAATTATGGAAGGGTATTCTAGTAGTGTTCACCCCTGGCAATGCCAGCTGTTGACTGCACATCAGCCCCTACCCACTGCCTGCACTGTGCAGCAAGGATTCCATTACAGGCAGCCGTGCACACACTCATGCTGGTGCTGTAGCATCTATGGCTTCGAGTGCTCTCAGGATAGTGCCAGAGCTCTTTATCTGCTTTTCAGTCAGCATTTTGCCAGCTCAGAAGTGTGCCAGATGGTCTGCAGTGTTTGGTGATGCTCACTTCACCACCAGCACCACGGTGAATGAGACTCCAGGAGGACAGGTGCCCAAACAACTCTCTCCCTTGCAGATAGCTGGTGTGGATGAGGGGCTTAGCAGCCACCCCAGCACTGCTGTAAGGAGGGGGACAAGGCAAGCAGAAATGTAGGGATCCACAGTATCTGAAGCACTGGGGTGAGTCAAAACCAAAGCATGCTCCTGGAGGAGGGTTTTCTTAGGTCCAGAGTTCTGCAGGCACACAGACTTCCCTGGCCAGATGTACACCTACACAAACTTTGGCCCATGCTATCTGTACTTTGGAGTCTTACCCCAGAGTCCATCAGGACCATGGTCAAACTCTCACCATCACAGACTCACAGAACTGTTGAGGAGCTGTTGAAATGCTGAAGATGCAACTTAGAAGTCCTGCAGCTACTTCAGGCTCCTTTACCTCCCTCAGTCCCAAGCCTCAGCACGGGTGCTTGTAGTCACTGCTGCTTCAGGCTAAAGAATTTGAGGATGTGTAACTACTAAATAAATATGCTCACACCTCTTGTGTGTACACCACTACAACTGAGCAACTCAAAGACTATATTATCATTTCAGTATCTTGCTGTGTTTTTTGTTTGTTTTGTTTTGGTTTTTTTTTTACTCTTTTAATTCCAGATTATACCAAGAAAGCATTCAGCCCTGACCACTTCTTGAAGAAAAATGGCAATGATGTCAGTTTGCTATCAGGTAAGGAAAACAGAAGAGGAGTTCTTTGCACTTCCTTTCCGGTATAGTCCATTTTATCACTGAGCCCACCAAAAGGAAGCATCCCACAGTAATGGGAGCCTTCATATGCAAAACATTTGCACTATTAGTAATTGTTTAAATACAAAAGCTGTGATCTCTTTGAGACAAAGCAAAACAAAACAACACAATCAAACAAAAAAAAAAAAAAAGAGGAAAGTTACAAAATGTAATTCAAGCATGTAGTGTAATTTTTCAGTCCTTTCAGTTTAATTTTCAACCCTCTTCTCCCTAACAATCCTCAGTTAGGCAGCTAGGCAGGGCGTTTGCAAAACCAGTGATGACTTGATGGATAGTTTAAATTTTGTGGGAAAAAACCAAACCACGACAAGTTCAAATAATTCCTCTCAGTTCATTTTTTCATTTGAAAAACCTCAGAATTTAATCTCCTGCTAAAGAACACTGAACATAAACCTTTCTGAGTGGATAAACCAGTGAACATGATTACACCAAAGCATAATGGAAGCAGCTCTTCTTCATTCCTTTTGCAGTTCAACATCTCCCATGTAGGTATTTTTAAAGGAAGGCAGGCCTCAGCCCTCGTGCTTTGAGGCTCATGGAATACACTCCAGCGGGAGGAGATGGGGAGAGAAACAACCAGGGAGAGAGGTTGAGCTGACAGTGCAGTTTCCTTGCAGTGACAACCACATGTATCCATAAATATTTTACAAGTGCAGCTCTCAGGCCATTGAATTTAACTGCCATATTAAGGCAGCTTGGAAGTTTACAACCTGGACATTTGTGTGTTGTGAATGTCCAGTTTTCTGCAGATGATGACAGCAAAAGGTTTATTTTTTGAAGGTTCTCCTCCTGTAGAGTGCTTTCTACTGCAAGACTCCTGTGTTACACAGCAGATGTGTTTCTTGCATAATGCTCCACTTCATCAATTGCTAACTCCATCCTAAGATGTCACAAATATACTCTTTATGATGTACTCCATGCAGTCCCCGAATGGTGCAGAATCTTTTCACATCCAGGAACACCACAGAGCCGTCTCAGGAGAGCTGCAGAAAAAGCTGTAAGCTTTTTATATTCAGTGCATTTTATTATTAACACTACAGAGGTTATAAAATGAAAATGTTGTAATCCAAACTGGTTATGAGCAAAGTTATTGCAGGTGACGTTCAGAAACGTTACACAGATCACAAATATAACTCCTCAGCACTAAGACTTCTCCCTGTAAGTCAGTGTTAAAATTAGTGCTTATTTGGAGAGTTCAAATACGGTTCAGCAAACGGTGTGGATCTTTCCACTTACTTGAATAAAGCAGGGAGAAAATGGAAAGTGGTGTCCTGAAAGAGAGATGAGATTGTAAAAGGGCAGACAGGAGCTGAAAAAAAATAAGAGGGTCTGCAAATGTGTAAGGAGAAAAAGCCAGCAATGCTACTTGGTGAGGGCAAATGTCACGATCATGCTATAGAGCAGAGGTGTTCTGTACTGAACCTCATGGCCCAGTTTCAGGACTCTGATATAATCACAGAAACAAAGGAAAACTCAGGGAGAAAGCAATACAAAGAAAGAAAGAACTTTCTTCTGGAAATTTCTGACCTGTTACGAGAGCTGATTGTCTCCAGTCCTGCACTGAAACTTCTCTTAATCTTCCATGAGAGTTACACTCCTGGCTGCAAACCCAGGCCCATCCCATGAGCTGTCATATCAGGGCAGCATTATGCCCATGCCAGAGGATGTGGTTTGGTTCAGTTTGTGTTCCCTGCTGCTTCTGCCAATGGCAGTTCTGCAGAGCTTTTGATGAGAGCTAAACCTTCTCATGCCTGGCATATTCCTCAAGCAGAGCCAACAGTGAATGCTCCGAACACAAAAACCCTTGCCAGTGCAGGTATGCATCAGGTACATTTTCCTGTACAAGCCAAGGTGAATTCATTCCTGTGGACAAATGTTTCAAAAACTCTGCCATGAGAACTGAGGTCTCACTCCTTGATGCTTGTCTGCCAGAGTCCAGTCCTGCTGCCACACAGCAATCTGACCAACCCTGCAGTAGGAGGCAGCTAAGTGGTGCATATGAGGTGAAATTATACTTCTCAGTAAAGTGAACTACACATTAAAAACATCTTTCTTGTCTTTTGCATGCACACACCACACCACTTCTTTGCAGTTACCACTAAACCCACTCTTGATTTGCTCTTCCAGATGCCTGAAGAAGTGCAGATGTTTCTTCTCTCCATTGTTGCTAACAAAAGCGATAAAACCCGTCGTGCTTGTTACAATAACTCAGTAAAGCTGCTCCAAAGCTGACTGAATCAATTCCCTGTTATCTTGTTACCTCTGACCTGAACAATTAAAAAAAAGTTCAAGCCAAGTAACTGCAATCAACAGCTCTGACGTTCTATCCATGCATCTCTCACTTCCTTTCCGTACCAAAAGTCCTGCTGCAGTCTGGGAGGGCTGAGCTTTCCAATCAGAGGTGAGCCATCCCAGAGGGTACCATGTGCTGGCACAGGAAATTCAACACTTTTTAAAGACTTCTCAAACTACTTCACTTTCTCACTCCTCAGTGCATGCATCTGTGCTTAATTGTTTGTTTTCTAGGTGTGACAGTAAGAGATTGCTCAATTTATTCAGCACCCAGTGTCTCACAAGTGCAATGGAATAAAGATGTAAGGAAGGCAGGGGGCTTCCTCCACCTGGGTTTTCCATCTACTTGTAGGCATGTCAGGTATTCCCTAGGTGGGCTGAGGAGTTTAAAAACTAAACCCCATGTATCATATTCTAATGCAGCTCATAATCTCATACACCTAACATTTCAAAATGTAGGCTTCTCAGTCCCTATGACACATGCAAAGATTCCTTCTCTTAAATGAATATGGAAATACTGCATCTGCGTTTTACCATCAGATTCCAACTTCCAGAGCAGGTCTTACTTCTTTCTAATGTTCCAGAAGGCGGGAAAAAAAAAGATTGTGTCTGCATATACTGGAACTCCCCTCCCCACTCCAACTCCTAATTTTTCCTAAAACCTCTTTGCAAACCTTTCTGGATTTGATTTATTTTTCGTCCCAGTCCCAGATAGATACAGGCAATAAGCAATATGCCCTCTGCTTGCTCCTTTCCAATCTTGTATGCACAGTTATTAATCTTCATAATGTTTCTCAGACAGGTCTTTGTTCCCTAATGACTCCAGGCACACCTTTGGGCATATTAGTAGGCAAAAACCCTGGTGTTTTTCAGGACACATTTCCCATAATTTAGTTTATGAACCAAGTTCTGAATGTTTATTCAGGCACTCCTTCAAATTTGGACCTCAGTTTCTCAAAGCAGAAACACTTAAGATCCTAAGTTTAGTTATAATTCAATGTCACCGAAGTTGTCTAAGTAGCTGTGTAAAATGGAGCTGTGCCGTGTCAGTAGGTTAGGATGTGGTGTGAATCAGTGCCTACAGCCTCTCAAAATGTTACAGGGATTGCACAGAACTGAGATCCCTGCATGCCATGTGGCCAGGCTCTGGATTTCTAATACTTCTGTTTCATAAAAAAGAATAAAAAGAAATGATAACCTCCTGTCTTGTACTGTCAGCTACCTCACGCACTACAACCAAAACCATACAATTCACAGTAAGGTGTGACACTAAAATCCCACTATGAGTGCATTAGCTCAATGTCAGCTGGTTGATTGCATGAATTTGCAAGACTTCTGCTCCTCCTCTGGAGCACAAAACACTGGCTCCTGCCAAAGACAATGAAAACTACCTGGTTGGTCAGGCTGGTTCAATATGGGATGGACAGGACTCTGCCTCACAAGAAGTTTATAGTGTTTATTTAGAGAAGCTCAAATGAGGGAAGAACAACTGCCATGGAAATAAATCCTGCAAATTCTGCTTAGAAATAATGATTTTTCATCTAGTAGTACAAGCTTGCTAAATGAAAACCAGAACTGGACAAGATTTTGAAACATTGCAAAAAACAAAACCCAAACCTAACCAAACAACTCTGTTCAAACTGTAACAAGGCACACTGGGTGTTCAGCAGTGCACACGTGCTGGGCTGATCCAGACAAGCATTCTTCAGGACAGTGGACTCTCAGATGAGTGACTTAAAAAGGGGTAGCCATAACCTTAAAATTTTATCTAGAAAAAAATAGTAACTTTGAAGTTGTACTTTCTGATCGCACAGCTACCAGGACACTTCGCTCCTGGGCGGTTTGGGTTTTTTTGTGTTGCTGTGGCTTTTTTTCCTCCTGTTTTCTGAGCATCTGGTTGGCTGTAAGTGCTGCAGATAAGATCACAGGTGTCTTAGATATTGCTCTTTACATGCATGTTGTATTGTCTTAGTAGAGGTAGATATAACTTCTTGATGAGCCATCAGAAAGAACACAAAGGGCAGCATAATCCATCAGTCCTATCAAGCAGAATTAAGGAATGATTCAGCTAAATTTACAAAAGTCTTAACCTCTACAAGGAGGATTCTTTCACTGTGTTTCACCTGAGGAGCATTCATTGGACAGGGCACTAAGCAAGCTGGCACTTAGGAAGAATTGTGCAATGTCCAGGCTGTCTTTCAGTTCTCATCATCGTCAGCAGTGTGACACCCTCAGCTGAAATGAGGAAACAGCTGCTCCGTGGACAGCATTTTAGAATGAACAATTCATTTTTTACCTCCCCATTCCCAGAGGTGGAGGAACACTTCCCCTATTACTCCCCAGAGTTCATCTTACTACTTAGAGTACTTACACTGACGAGGCTTTTCTCTTGTGAATCCAAACTCAATCAGCTAGGTTAGGCTAAGCCAAACTTTATCTCATTCCACAAAATATTCAAGGCCAATGCCAATATTTTTTAATTCTTATCTCTTAATTCTTAATAATTTTTAAATGTCTTAATAATACTCTCTTGTGAATCCAGACTAAATCAGTTAGGTTAGGCCAAGCCAAACTTTATCTCACTCAACAAAATATTCAAGACCAACACCAATGTTTAAGGTTTCTTAATAATATTTAGATACTGCTGATACCTTTACTGATTCTTAGTTATGCTGCCATGTCCTTGCCCTCTGCCTTTGTTGCTCAGCTCTCTTCTGTCTTGCACTCTGTCCCCTGAAGAAGGCTGTAGTGGAAATAACTGCACAGCAATTTCCTGGGATGCAGCAGCGTTCGCTGCCCTTACTGAAATGCCTCCTATTGCCTCAATACTTTCCCCTAGTTCACTTTATTATGTCCCACCTGTGAAGTGCACAGGAATACAATTATTGCAGAAAGCTTGCTTTTACTTGACAGCTCTCAAGTACCATATCTAATTACCACGCCATAAAGTGCCAATTTCCCAGCACAACCTTCTGATGAAGACTGCGTTAAAGCCAGCGCATTAAATGCGTTTTCTCATTATGCCAATTGGAATGGAACCAATATTTCCCTTGCCATGGGCACATTAGAATGTGGTCAGGCAGAAGCTCTAACAAAACCAGGTGATGATTTTATTATAATTAAAGATAATACATTTAGCTTCAAACAGGGAACTGGGCAGCAGTTCCTGCAGGCAGCCACTATCCACAATGTGGTGTTTAAGCAGAGCCACTTCTGAACAGAGTTCTTGGTGCGAGGCATTTGCTTGCACATGTGTCTGTGTAGGCACCCAACCTATGCACTGTCTTTGGCCTCCCAGGATCTGAAGGGGGCTACAGGAGGGCTGGGGAGAGACTATTGACAAGATCTGGTAATGCCAGGACGAGGAGGAATGGGTGAGACACTGGCACAGGTTGCCCAGGGAGGTTGTGGAGCACAGAAGCACCAAATGTGATCGAAGTGCTTCTGTGCTCCACAACCTCCCTGGAGGTGTTCAGGATCAGGCTGGATGAGACCTTGAGTGACCTGTCCTGGTGGGCGGTATCCCTGTCTATGGAACAGGGGGGTTGGAACTGGCTGAGCTCTGAGGTCCCTTCCAGCCTAAACCCTTTTATGATTCTATTAATTTTTTTTTTGTTTGTTTCAACCTCAGCAGAGATAAGCAAATGTTTCACAGATACTTAAATAATTTAAAATCTCATGAAAATATGGATAGGAGAGGAAATCCCACAAATTCTGGACAAAGGAGAGGCTGAACGGTGAGTTCAAAAGCTGTAAGGCAAAAGAGAATGCATACTGGGGGCAGCAAGACCTTTTGTATGTGCCAACCTGTGAGTAAAGCTTCCCAGAGCTCAGTCAGCTGCAAAAGAAAAAGGTCTGAAGTCAGCAGTCCTGGTCATCATGGAAGTGCTCCTGTAGAGAAAGGGTAACACATTCTGTGACAGAACAGACCAAAAGCAGCTACCTGCCTGCACTCACACACACCTGTGAAACCCACACCACCTGGGCTCCTTAACTCCTGTGCTGGTTTGAGGCTAATTGGAATATTTTAATGAAAAGAATGAGATGATAGGCTGTGAAAAGCAAACAGTGCTGATGTCTGCTGCTCCCAGGCTTGCTGAGATGGATAACAACAAGGACACAAACAGAGGTAAGATTGAGAGTCTCTCTCTGGGAGTTGCTGTGTCTGCTGGGCTTCTGCTGTTAACCCAACTCATCACTCTGCTTCTAACCTACCTGGCCCATCCTGCAAACTCACCTGGCACATAAGACAGACCCTGGGGTAAGGCATAGGGATGGGGAGAAGGTGGAAGGGTGGTTGGGAGCCCCTCCTGGGGACTCTGATTTCTGGGAGGGGAATTGTGTTTCTGTATTGCCTTTAACTTGTCTATGTCTGTCACTATTCCTGTCTGTTGTGTATATCTCTGCTTGTACATTGTGCTGAGCTGTAAATAGAGCTTCTGTCCTTAACTTCCAGCCAGCTGAGTCTAGTTTGGGTGATTTCATAGAGTGTGTGGGGTTGCTCCCAAACCAGTACAGCTTGATAGGACTTTCCATGTCTTTCAGAGATGTGTACCCCTGCAAGCAGCACCCAGTATCAGGGACATTCCCTGCCCTGAAAGTGAACCATCACCTTGTCTCCTCAAGCTTCCTCCTTGACTTAGAAACAACTAGAAGAAAATACTCAGCTTGATACCATTATTTATTGTCTTGTTTAGGAAGCTGATAAAGCTAGAAAGCTGTGTGATAAAAGCACTGTGCACGTCAGTAAGTCATCCTTATCTTTTTTTAACAAATATATGGCATGAGACATGATAAAAATGTGCAGATCAGTTTCTCCTCCTATGGGCCATCTACTGAAGCTTTTACTTTTCTAGTATCACACAATCAAAATACATATGGAGGAGACAGACTGAGAGAAAAAGACAACATCCTGAGTAAAACAGTCTTCCTATCTGTAGGTCATGAAGCCACAACATAGGAAGCTGACAAATTTTGACACCACCTTTTTTGAGGTACAAGTGACACACTTTGAATCCTCTCTAATGCTGACCCTAGAAGTAGATATTTTTATGCTACTGAACCTTTTAAGTGAAAAGTTAGCACTATTTCAAAGGGCTGCAGGTGAACATGGACTCTCCCACTTCCCTTCTGCTCTCCAGGTGCCTTGCTTTTGCTGAAGGAGCCAAGTACCTGCCTGCAGGGGTCTTCACCCTAGGGTGCAGGCTACTGTGCAGGACAGTGTCGAGAAGCACTGAGAGATTGTGTTTATTTAAGGCTGCAGAGCCACTCCAGCAGTACCTGTCTGTGAACTGTGGCTGCTCATACACAACTCAGAAAGGTGTCTTAGCTTGATGGTATGGCTGGCCATCAGAGATCTGTTGGGTAATTCTGGTAAAGCATGAGCATTTCTCCAACCACGCAACATGTCAATCTTTATCTCTGGAGCCATGTCCCATCAGGACAAGAATGTGAAAATTAATTCAGATGACATGCTGTTGGTATGGTGCAAATAAACAGTCTTCTGACATACCTCAAAGGAATCTGCATAACTGCAAGTCGCAGGTGTTTAAAAAAAAAAAAAATCCTTCTGTAATTAGCTTCAGGCACCCTGGCTAAAATACACTCCTAACACTATGGCAAGAAAAGAAACACTTCAGTTGGTAGAGCAGTTCCTAAATCGTACTTTGTCGTGCAATGATGGCTTTCTGCAAAGCTACTGGTAGCTAGGGTGGATAAAGAAAAATCCCAAGAGAAGGCAATTGTATGTGTGGGTATGAACTGGTAGTGCTGCATACATGAGACACTCAAACCCTTTGGATTAAGTCAGTACAGTAAGCTGGCAGCAGTCCGAGATAGACTACTCTTCCTGTTGCTTGCCGTTGCCATGAGTTTACTGGAAGCACTGAGTCATGCTTAATTAGCAGTGCCTTGGGTTATTTTTATATTGTTTTAATATGTTTATTTTTGAGACTCGTATTCTTCAGAATACTGCATTGTAAAGTGGCACAAAAGGTTTTCTAAGATATTGAAACCTAAAAAAAAATCTGTTCAGTATTTTGTTGTGACTTAATTCCAAGCAGACAAATCTCTGGATGATAAGCTTTCTCCATGTGAGTCTGTTAATCAAGTAATGGATTGGTTATTAACTAATACATGGAGTTGGCTCCACACCGAACTCCTCAGAGATAATGAAATGATGCCTACTAGAATGATTGCACAGCTCTCTGTTTCTAAACAGACAGCAACACTTTTTCTGCCTGTAAGGAGAGCAGGAAAGTGTTAATGGTTTAAATCACTGACAGAGCTCAGTGGAAAACATCTCTGCTTGTAGTGCTTGTGCACCACATGGTGCATGCTTCAGAAGGTGCTAAATCAGCAAAGCTGCTGGATTTGAACTACCAGGAACATTCGTCTGCCTCCGAATTCAGTTACGCTCTGCATTAAGATCCTGGATAGAGTCTGATAGTGTAGCAGCAATGTGGAATTGCATATTAAACATACCTAACCTGTCATTAAAAAACTCTAATTACAGCCATCAGATGAGTCCCTGTGCTGCTACTTGTCATACTGTATCTATACATCATTTTAATGGGAGAAGATAGCATTTCTGATGATGTCGCTTCGTGTACAATATCTGAAAGTTATGGGCCTGAACCTGCTCCCGTGGAGGTCAATGACAGTTTTGCCATTGTCTTCAATTAGAGCAGGATGTGGTTTTGTGATACTAGAGTTTAATTTGCATTAATTAATTTACTTAGTAGGTAATGAAAAACTTGGGGAAAAAAGCCCTCTGGCTCATGAGTTTGGCACTGTATTTAATACTTTCATTAGGCATAATTGCACTGATAAACTCCTAAGCAGAAATGGATGAGGGATTGGCGTGTTAGGCAAACCCAAACTCACCAGCAGTTGACTGGGATGCCCCAAGACTGCCACCTGTGCCCTAGCCTAGTTTTCTCTTATTTGTAAGTGACTAGGTGTGGGACGTTTAACCTTTAGTACTTTAGTACTCGGCACTGTAAGATAAAAGCACAACAGTTCCACACTTGATGGATTTATATGCTCTATACAAAATGGAGACATTTGCTCAGCAGTCATCTCAGAACTGGCAGCTGGTGCTCAAGTCAGCAGCTTCACTGGGAAGGGAAGGATAGATGGGTGGTGAGGCTAAGGCGGTTCCTCATACCATGGCTGAAGTCAGGAGTTACCTGTGTGGGAAGATGCATACAGATTGATCTTCCTGTGGAAGAAGCTTGACATGGGGTGCTTTGATTTCTTAAATAGAACATTTCAACCTCCTCCTCACTTTTAAAGCTCTTTAGCTGTTGACTGCATTGACCCCATTAGCACTGGGCTCATGCCTGGGAAAGGCAAGAGGTCGTGGAAACAGCAATGAGGTAGTTCTGCCAAGCTAGCGAGACTCTGCTGTGCCAGCTGCTGGGGCTGTAGGGTGGTCTCAGAATGCACAGCCTGGGGTTAAAGAATTAGGAGTCTACACATCTAACCTTTTGCAGAAGGGACAGGAATTGAATGAACTGGTGAGGGTCAGTTAAAGCTGGAGGGTTTCACAGTGGCTTGCTGGAGGGGTGCTAGGACTGAGCAGTGGGTGTACTTACTGGGGATTTCTGCAGTCTGGTTGGTTTCCACATGCTGGCACACACTTCCCCTGCAATCCTGGCGAAGCCACCTCTCCTGGACAGTGTTTCTACAGCCTGGGGGCAATAGCCCCTCTTTACCTTGTGAGGTTTCTATTTTGGTTGGGTTTGTAACGTGCTTAGTTACCAAGTGTCAGGAGCTGTAAAGTATCAAGATCAATTGAAAACCTGTCAGTCAGATCTTGAAAATCCATCAGTCTCTCCATTCAGAGCTTTTTATTAAATTAAGAAGTTTAAAAAAAAAAAAAAAAAGGAAACAATATTGGCTTGGGGTCTGCTTCCCCCCTTTAGCATATTGCTATGATTGTCTTGGACTACTTTTAGCCATGCACAGTGTAGTTTATGGACATTATTGTAGAAATAGTTGCTGAGAAAAGCTGTTTTATTAATTGAGCAGTCTCCCTGTAAACCATGTGACATCTCAGAAGAGACTTTATAAATAAAAGTGTATTTACATCAGGAGTTTTTCAAGGTTCTCTATTTTACAAAATAATAATTCACAGCTTAAACCAAATCCACCAAGGTGAAGTTTATCAGTTGAGCATTCTAATAAAATGGGATCAAATGCAATTTCTAGTGGAGACAACAAACCCTTCTTATTTGGCATGGAATTCTACATAATTATATATCACCTTAAGGAACTGATGATGTTCATCTTGTAGAGAAAATGAGTTTGCATGGCAAGGGATAAGCCTGTACATCTGTCTGCCTTGGGCTAGTCCTTCCCATGTCAGCCTGAAGATGATTTCCCAGAAACAATGTTGAATTCAGACAAGAAGAAAGTTTGAAATGCTATGCTGCTTTCCAGATCCATTGCTGTTTGTGGCAATCCCATACAGTAGCCACAAACAAACCCCAAAAGCTGGGAATGCTGCAGTTAAGCAGCACATTAAGTTAAGCACATGAAAAAAAAAACCCCAAAACTTGTTTTAAAGACAGCCAATGCCTCTGCACATGATGTAACTTTAGCTCTTGCTAGCTAAACTACAACTTGTCATATATTAATTTTTCAGGTTGATGGACGGGCTCTTCCGAAGTGCACTTTGGCTTTTTAAAAATAAAACCAACACAGCAGCTCCCTCCAACTTCTTTAACTCTTAGCTTCCTAAGTCTCTAACCCACACTGAAAGGCTCCCAGTGTGTCAGTTAAAACAGTGGCAGTTCCGAGGCTATAAGGCAGTACTCCACAGCTCACTGCAGAAGTTTTATTTAGGTTTTACCCTGATTTTGATTCAGTTCCACTTCAGACCAAAGTGACTGGTCTATTTCCACTAGAAAGTGAAATGCGGCATCAAGAAGGTTTGAGCTTCGCAAGCCGCTGCTCTTCCTGCAAATCTCATTACTTCTACAAAATACAGATGAGGGAAGGTTACAAAGGGGATTGCCCTGCTGCTCACAAAACACAGTGCTAGCAGACAGGCACACTTCGTCTGGTTGTACCTCAAGGCTTCCGCTGACTATGGTGAAATTTACCTCCACGTCTCCGAAGTAACATTTTTTGCTTGGTTTTCTTTTGATTTCATCTACCTTTCAAATAATGAAGA
This sequence comes from Eubucco bourcierii, assembly GCA_013396675.1. Classification (NCBI taxonomy): domain Eukaryota; kingdom Metazoa; phylum Chordata; class Aves; order Piciformes; family Ramphastidae; genus Eubucco; species Eubucco bourcierii. The sequence goes on along the minus strand of VWZE01005606.1, from coordinate 118,473 downwards.
AGCTTTGCCTTCACTTCTGAAGAACACAATAGAATGTTTATGCATGTTCACTCACCTTGCAGTTGTTAAAGACTTTTCATTGCTCCAAATTATTCATTAGTTATCCAGAGGGCAAAGAGAAGTTTCTGTAAGTGCCAGTTATTAAAGTCCAGTCAAAGAGAGCTTCCCCCCTTGCTTCCTTCTGCTCAGCTGCAGAAGAACCATCTGGACACCTCTGTGCATCCTGACACAAGAAATGGGGAGAGGAAGAGTGTTCATCCCTTTAGTATTTAAGATGTACAAGAACAAAAGTCCAGACACAAACAGGAACAAATAGATTTAGTGTGTATGAGCTGAAATCAAACAACTTTATTCCACTGATTGTCTCCACACGTTGTTGGAACTATTTGCAAAATCAGCAGCAGAAGTCATCTTCTTTCTGTGATAGCTGGGGAGTTGTCTTTGGCTTGCTTTCATATGCTTTTGTGAGACAAAACAGCCACAGAAATCTCTCACTTTGCCAAAACTAACTTTCAAGATGTTTCATTTGAATCAATCCAGCTGGAAAAATCACCTCAAAACACGATCTTTGTGAAAATCTGAAGCCTTTATCTGAGATTTCTTAATAACTTGGTTTTAAACATGACACTGAGCTTGATGCAACACAGAATTTGTCGTTGTTGAATTAAATACTGGATAATGCACAGTCCTATACAAACTGGGGGATGATCAGGTGAGAAGAAATGCTTATGCAAAAATATTTCCCCAAACATGCAACACTTGGGAGACATAATTCAAAGCTGTATTTGTTATCTTGTAGTTTTGATAATATAAACATCAAGGTTTTTTATTTCCAGAGGTAATTCCTTGCTAGGTTAAGTAAGACATTGCTGGAATGTATTCAAGCACAAAAATGAAGAATTAAGGTCTTACTGTTCTGTATTTGGAAAGGTGAAGACCTCAGCATTAAAAATAATAGTTCTGAAGGCTGACCACCTGCTCAGCCATGACATGGCACACAGTAAATGTTTTTCATCTTTTTCAGCTCAGCACCTCTCTCCTGACTGTATGGCTGGACAAACACGGAGAGGGAAGGGAGTGACTTGTGTTCCTTGAGGGGTGTTTTTAAACCTTCTGGGAATTGTGATCCTCAGGCTGAGGTCTCAATGTTAGAGGGTTACAGAAGGCAGCATTCAGAGCAAGGTAGCACCGACTTGGCAATTACTCTGTAAATGGAAGGTCATCTCCACAAGCAAACTACATCATTTTTTTAAACTCAGGAGATGAAACAGTGACACCAAAGTGTCCAAAGTGTGCCGAAAAAAAGGTGGGTGCAGCAATTTTTCTTTGTATAAACTCCTGAAGGAACAAGCAGTTGGTGTCCCACGCTTTTACAGTCTCAATGAGTGCATTTCAGTTCCTTTTGTGACCACCAAAGCATCTAATGAACTGAAAAGCAAGTTCAGTTCATGTGCCATGGGCTGAGTTCCCAGTGTGAGACTGTGGTTCCTAACCCTAACAGAGCACAGCTGGTGCAACCCAACTGCACAAACAGTACCTGAGTGCTTTAAAGATTTTGTTTCTGTATAAAATGCCTGTAAGAGGACAGCAAAATAAGAGGCTTTTGTGGAGGTGGAGTCTGAATAGAAGAGGATACACGAAACTTTAATGAGTTGTTACACCAAGTACAAAGCTAATTTGCAAACTTATTCCCAAAACAACTGCTGTGATGTAATGAATGTTTTTCTGCCTGAAAGTCATCTTAACTTGAGCAGCAGCAGCAGCGAATCCTAAGAAAACACTAATGATATTTTGCCAGAGGACAGAGGGTTCAGAATGTTTTTGCTTTCCTTCGGTGCAGCAGCCACAGTCAAAATGAATAGAGTTGCCATGTTTAGAGCACTGCCATCCAATAATACAATTTTCTGATATTTTTAAACCCAGAAGTTTTTGCATTTCTTTATAAAGAAAGCATTTCTGTAAAGAAAGTCTGTGCTCTCTCCATTTAACAGCTACATATGCCTGCCAGAAATCTTTCCCAACTACTGTTTAATGTAATTAAGCAATTAAAAAATATAAATATTCTGATTATTGACTAGCTATCTTGTCTTGGATCTGCCAAAAGAAGGCAGACAGCAGCGGGGTGAGCAGATGACAACACGGAGCAGCCTCCACGAGGGTACTGCTGCAGTCGGAGACAGTGCAGGCAGCAGTGCAGGCAGCAGGCACTCTAATCCGATTAATTTTCTGTCAAAGGACATGCAGAGAACAAGCAGCAACTGTGCACAGGCCTTGTTTACTTCCTCTCCTAGAGTCTAAGTGTTTTAAGCGCAGCTGCACAGAAGTGGAACATTTCAGGGCAGAAATGTTACATTTCCCGGTGCACTGGACACGTTGGATTTCTTCAGAGGGGCAAGGCACCAGCCATACTGCTCCTGAATGGGCAACTTTATTCTTCCGGCAGCTCTCTACAGATGCAGGTAGACTGTTGCTCCTGAGCTCCCTCTTTTTGTAGGCTGTTGCTCCTGAGCTCCCTCTTTTTGTAGGCTGTTGCTCCTGAGCTCCCTCTTTTTGTAGGCTGTTGCTCCTGAGCTCCCTCTTTTTGTAGCTCTCCCGGCACAGAAAGACAATAAACTTCTGTGTGCTGCCTGTGGTGTTGCTACCCACGAAGCCCTGATCCATGAGCCTGATTAGGTGAAGCAGTGTGTCTGGTTTTGATGAGGCACAAGCTGTGGAATCCTCAGAAACCAGGCAGAACTGGCACAGAAGCCAGACTTGTTTCAGTGAGGGAGTCTGCTTTGAATTATGCTTCCTATTAGCGGTAGATTTAAAAATTAGCGAACTATGAGTAAATCTGGAACTTAACAAGGCTCAAAGCAGGTCCAGCTCACAAATCTCCCAAAGTGTGTGATGGGCTTGTCTTCAGTGCAACAAGGAGGAGGTCTTTAAGAAAAAAAGTAAGTAGAAAAAAGCAGTGAGCAATATATGGGGAGGGGGAGGGAAACTGCAAACAGAAGTTATTTCTTTCCATTTTATGTTCTGAAACTCAGGGAAAGCTCACACAAATGGTAAACATATGGAATAAATGATCACAAAAAAGTGATCTCAAAAAAAGCCTATGACAGAGTTCAACGACACCCTCAACTCATTTCTAAAATAGAAATGGATAAAGCCATAAAATCAACCAAGATAGCAGGATTGTGGTAAATCTGAAGAAGTGCAAGCAGATTAGATCACAAGGCCTTTCCCCACTCCTTATGGCAGCTTCCCAAGACTGCACCATCTGAGATGTGTAATCTAACATAAGACCAAAGAGGCCTCCTCACCAACTGTAGAAAAAAATAATCAAAGATATTGTCGTACCAGAAGAACATAAATAAAGGGGCCAGGATCTATTTACACACATGCACAACCAGATACATGTGTATGTCCATTTTGAAACTGGATAACACCAAAATCATTATGCAGCATTATACAGGTTGGTTAGTTAACTGCTTGAGTTTCAGTCAAGATGACCATAAAAACAGGTAATAAAGCTGCAGTGCTTTGAAAACCCAGATGTACTTGAAATTAGCTGCTCCATGTAATGAAAAGAGATGTGAGAGGTCAGGAGAACAACATAACCTAACACCAGACCTACACTGCAGACTTGGGCTGGCGCAGCTGCATCAAGCAGAAGTACAAACCTGTTTAATTAATCTGTCTGGTACAGCTGTGCTGCCAGCTGTGCCACAAGTGTTAATGTAATTACACTGCAATAAAGGCGAAATTTCATACATTCTTCTCCTTGTTTTTTCCTGCACTGGTATGACACACAGATGTGTGAGAAGAACCACAGCTGGAACATGAACACTTACTGCAGTAATAACACAGACACGGCCAAAACCACCAAGGTCAAAGAGGCACATTTAAAGAGTTTAGATCGACTATTTCTACACTAAACATATTACATCACTGATGTGCTTCAAATACACACGACTGCCCCATAAGCAGAACTTCCACAGCCAGCCCTTCCAGCAGCAGCTATGTTGCTCAGGGCCAGCATCTCTTCCGCTCTCAGCCCACACGTCCATGTAGCAGACTCCAGTACCCACTTGGCTTCTTCTCATCGCTTCACTTCCCACTTATTCCCCTATATGCTTCCCGTGCGCATGTGATTCCTTCAAGTTCTCGGTCTTGGGACATTGGCACAGCTGTGGCACGAGGTTGAATTGCAGTCTGCTCTCCCAAAGCTTGACACTGGAGATGCTAGCAGGCAGAGAAGGAACTGGGGGCACCAGCAGAGCCTTGCTGAGAGCTAGGGCCGTCATTTTCTCCCTTACGCCCTCAGCAGCCGCATCCCGCCTGCCAACAGGAGAGATGAGGCCACTACCACGCTCTGAACGAAGACTGCAAAAATATTTTGAAGACATCAGGTCCAAAACGCACCGCTGTTCGCATCCGCACCCTAACGGCCACCCCCAGCCCGGCCCCGCGAGACGACACGGCTGCCAGCCTCGGCTTGTGACAGGCCTGACGGCCGTCCGGGACAAGCAAGGGACCAATCAGAGAGCGATCTCTGGGCTCTCTTATCCAATAGTCATCCTTCCTTGGGCGTCGGGGCGGGGACGAGCAGACGACTGGCGTTGAGCGCCACATTTGATTATGGCAAGAGCAAGGAGGCTGCACGGTGCCCTCACGCAAAATGGCTGCTGGCAGCAGTCATGTGGGAGGCAGTCCTTGTGGCGGGGGCGTTACCAGGGGCAACCACGGAAAAAGGGAAGGGGATGAAGCACATGCGCAGCACCGGAGGGCGAGGAGGCGAGGAGGGGCGGGGAAAGCGCTATAAAGCCCCGCCCCG